>VDFB02290179.1:0-19612 GCA_007258455.2 Sequoia sempervirens | reverse complement strand
TCTAACTCATTAAAACACCTTAACTACCTCATTCTTATTCATTTGTTTTGCAAACATTTTTCATTCCAAGAGGCTGAGCTTTCATTTTTGCTTTCAAAGAAAAATCTTCCTATGCCACTATTACACTGCACAGGTAAACCAAGTTTTGTATTGTGGACCTATATTAAGCTACCACTCTCAAGACCAATGTAACAATGATACAAAATAACTTTTGAGACTGCAATAAGAAATCCGATAACTCTTGAGTGTACTAAAAGAATTCTTATGATTTTTGAAGAATGCTGATAACTCTACTCAGTTGTCTTATTTTTTCAATATCATACAAATTGAACCCTTGCATCAATAGACTTTGTATATCAAGCTACCACAATTCAAGTTTCAATGATGAATATTTATCATGCATGTTTCAAATGACATTCAAGTTTATGGTGGTTTTTTTGTTTATATGATGTTATGTGATATTCTAATTGTAATTCATGCTTCTAGGCTGCACATCTATATATATATATATATATATAAATTTTACATGTTTTCTCCATTTATTATTTCTACTGCCGTGAAATTCTTGCATAGCATGTGGAATGGGGAAGCAGGCTTGAGAGATCCTTTAAAGTTTTGAGTGCATTTTAAAATGAATTTTAAGCCTTGCACCCTAAAAGTGACCTCTAAATAACTTCAGCACCTTAACTACCTCATTCTTATTCATTTTTTTTTTGCAAACAAGAATTTTTCATTCAAGAGGTGGGCTTTCATTTTTTCTTGATGGATTGAATCACGGACCGTGACCCCAATGCTGCAAATTGGCTAGCATCATTGAACTAAGACCAATGTAACAATGATACAAAATAACGTTTGAGACTACAAGAAAATGTCAAAATGGCTAGTGTACTAAAATAATTCTTATGATTTTTGAAGAATGTTGATAACTCTACTCAGTTGGCTTATTTTTTCAATATCATACAAATTTAACCTTGGAATCAATCGACTCTGTATATCAAGCTACCATAATTCAAGTTTACATGATGAATATTTATCATGCATGTTTTAAATGAAATTCAAGTTTATAGTGGTTTTTTTGTTTATATGATGTTATGTGATATTCTAATCGTAATTCATGCTTCTACGTTGTATATAGATATATATAATTTTTACATGTTTTCTCCATTGTTCGGCCCCTACACTACAAGTAAATGGATGCATAGTGTGTGGAATGAGGGGGCAGCAGGCCTGAGACCCCTTTAAAGTTTGTTTGAGTGCTTTCTTTTCATTTTTTGTGAGTTTTGTGCCAAGTTTCCTCAAAGAAATGTGGAATCATAGAATTCCATGACAAGCTAATGCAATTGATAGCTGTTCCTAGCTATTAGTTATGTAATGTGAAGTAATTGCATAACTGCTTAGGTTGACTTTGTAAAAACTATATTGTTATTGAATTTTTTTCATCTATCAGCATCTAGTTGTTACTTATGCAATGTGAAGTAATGCTTTGAGTTTGAAAGATGTGCAATGCAATGTAATCAGCAATATGAATATAAACTACATAATATTTAACCATTCTTTTTATGCTATTGTACATTGATATTTAACCATTGCTCACTTGATTTAATTTTCAAAGAGTTTAATCATGCACATGAGGAGGAATTAAATTTCGATTGTCAACTTCTATATATCAAATTATCCAATAATCAAGTGTATGTCCATATACAAAAATGGCATCAATTCCAACTCAAACAAAGTTTTACAATATGTGGCATATGCCATCTCGGTATCTATTCAAAATTTACATGCCAAAATGTTTATCTCATCCTAAACTACTAGTGGATCATCAAAATGGAGCCTCTTTGAAGCACTTGTTGGCTTTGAAGGTAGCTACACAAGAAAAAGTCAAACCACAATTGAGATTAGTTATACTATATAATATAAAATCAAATAATTAACATAAAAATCAATACATATTGAATTATAATTGAACTCTAAAATTGAAATCTTGATTACCTGAAATATACGTCTCTTCAAAGGGTCAGGAGTCCTAGAATATACCCCTCTCAAAGAACTAACCAAACCAAATTTTGTAACGTCAATCTATATATGCAAACAAAAACATGAAATTGATCCAAGTTAGCATAGAATTGTTGGTAATAAGAACATATTTACCAAGCAAAAAATAAAATAAACACATACCTCTTTAGGCTGATCTTTTTTTGTATCTCCTTCAGGTGTTTCGACACCTTCTCCTTGAGGTTTTTCAACACCTCCTCCTTCAGGTGTTTGAATACCTACTCCTTTAGGTGTTGTGGCACTTATCAACAATGATGTATAGCTCTCAATTGCCTATACATACAAATGACAAGTACATATGAAACTACGAATCTATGTCAATGTATGCATAATCAATAAAAGATCTTTTAAATCTTAATTCAATAAAATTTGAGTTCAATTACCTTTCCCTTATCTAACATTGTGCCTCCATAGTGGGAGGCTGCATTAAGCACCTCTTTCACTTTTAAGTGTTTCCTTTTAACAGGCAAAATAAATACCTGGATTTAATATTCATTTTATTCATGTGTTCAGGCTAACAAGTATATAGTAAAAATGTAAATGAGTGAGTGTGTATATTTGTATGTCTAAGGCCAAATGAAATGGACCTAAAGGGTGCTTCATGCAGTCACCCATGTAGGCTCCTCCTTAGACATTAAGCATTAAATAGGAGCCATGTAAATAAATATTGAGTACTTGATGCTATCTCTTATTAATGTAATTTTTTTTAAAAATGCAAGTTATGAATTTACATGTAAATGTTACCTGTGTAACTATTCCAATGTCCACCTCTCTAGCAGGAGAGGACTCTGTAGGGTGTGCTCCACTCCCCTATATGTGATCTGCTATAATCTCCACATCCTAGATGTCATAATCAGAAGTGTCTAATGGATGCTCAAGGGGTTGTACAATAGGACCCAAGCATATCTACTGGCACGTATTGCAAATATGTGGCACACAAATATGTGGACCCAAGGAGGATGATGCAGCAACACTGGATCCATCACCAAGATCACCAGAATGTGGCTGATTTACTAAAGAAGCATGGGAAACCAAAAGACCACTAAAAGAGTGAATGTCCTGGATAGTTTGTGTGGTTGCATCCTCCGTAATATCTGGATGTTGTACTGCAAGGTGGAAAAAGAAGGGGAGGATGGGGAACATGTGGGCACTTGACTACTCTAGCCTCCCCTGGCCTATCTTAGGGCATACCTCCACCAACGCCCTAAAAGGGTTTAATGTCAAAGTAATTGACATGATGCCCTAACAAAAACTCAGCATATAATTTTTTAATCAAGTAAAAAGGTACATCAAGATTATTGTTGGGTGGCTTATGAAAAACCATACACCAACGATCCCAAAATTTATCTACTATGCCCCTATGTGTGCACCATTTTATAGAAAGTTTTGGTTTGTTAACATTAACTAGAAAACCAGTGCTGGGGTTAATAAATAAAGAGGCTATTCGGGCTTTTTTTATTTGGATATTTTTCACATCATCATAAGACAATCCACATGCATAATATTCCCTCATGGTTTCTCGCCACGAATGAAAGGCATTATGTTGGGTGGAGAGGGTTTCTACATTTGTAATTATTCCTGTCAATGTGATTGACATATGGGATAATCGAGGTATTTTCTTATAAACATCACAAATTCACCTCAATTGCTCCATTTTTTCATGAATTAAGTCTTCAATTGATGGCTACGGAGGTGGTGGAGTATTTGGCATTTTTTCATTCTGATTCTCAGCTGGTGGATTTTCATTGTCAACTGATGGAATTTTTGTATTCTCATTCTCAGTAGCCATAATGCTTGATTAAAGTTAAAAAATAATTAATCTAATTAAAATTAGACAATATAAATGAAAATATTATAAAAATACCCTAGTTTTAAAAAAAATTCAAAAAAAACCCTACCATTTAACAAAAATCTATAAAATTCTCTAATTTTTAATACAAATACATAAGCAACACTATTTTTAAATCAAAATCCATAACAAACATTCATTTTTTTATCAAAATCCATTCTAAACTCAATTGTTTCATAAAAATTCAATCAAAAACCCTATTTTGAAAAAAAATCCACAAAAAGCATTCATTTTTTTATCAAAATCCATTCTAAATTCAATTTTTTCATAAAATTCAATCAAAAACCCTATTGTGAAAAAAATCCACAAAAAACATTCATTTTTTTATCAAAATCCATTCTAAACTCAATTTTTTCATAAAAATTCAATCAACAACCCTATTTTTAAAAAAAATCCACAAAAAACTATTTGAAATTATCCAAATCTAATTCAAAATTGAATCAAAGCAAATAAAAATAAAAAATATTACCTTTTCAAATTGGATATTGGCGAAATCGGATATCCGTTACGCGAAGAACCTCCTCACTATGCACCCACGGGTTGTTGACTGTCAAATGACTTTAAAACAATGACAGATTTTGTATATATATGCTTTTTAAAAATCAGATATCTGATTTGGATCATTATATCGGATATCCGATATGGAAAACTAGGATTGGTGTTTGCTTTGGTGGTGTGTACTGACACCCAAGCCTAAAAAAAGTCAACACGGTATTTTTGCATTTTTGGTTCAATGAAAGACATTATTTTTTCCTCATTGCCATTTTTTGGCCCACCATGATCCTGCACATACCCACTTTCTAGAACATTCTAGGGAAATTATTAGGGAAAATAAAAAGGGTTAAGTGGGGGTTGTAGAAGGTGGCCTTGATAGTGCAGATTATGGCTTTGAATAATAGATTTATTTTTTTGAGTTGATTTTGTTGTAATGAATCAAGCCCATGAGGCTATAGCATGTAATTTTTGAATATGTAATTTCATTATCTGAAAATAATTGAAAGTGGGTTGTTTTTTTGTCTCGCATTTTCTGTGTTGGTATCTGTTGTGATTTATATGGGTTTTGGGTGGTGTGGCCCTCATCAAAATTCAATCACCACAAATTCAATTTAAAGTACAAATCCCAAAGGTAACTAACAAAAATACACACTACTTGGGAGACCAATCGAATAGGTCATGCAACAGTTCGTACAAGAAAATCTCATCAAAATCCCCTTTTATGAAAATTATCAAGAGCCTCAAGTTAAACCACCATCGTATAATGAGAAGCACCTTTGTGATTTTCACAAAATGAAGGAACAAACAACATCAAATTGTATTCAACACAAAAATATCATCCAAGACGTTATTGGTCAAAAAAATAATAACTACTGGGTAAGTGCACCAATTTGTGACACAATTTAGGTGTCAAATTGTAAAAATTCACAAAAAAAGGCCAAAATTGGATATTTGGCAGATGCCAAATTTGGTGCATGCCAAATGCAAAAGAAAAATAAAAGAATAAAAAGCATTTTGAAACCTCATTTCACTTCAACCGACAGCTTGGCTTGGAGGATTTGAGGTCTGCAACTTGCACTTGCCAAATATCATCCATTATTTGCATCCTTAGCTTTCTATTTTTCACGAGGATGCCACCAACACGTCAAAGATGTCAAAGATTGCAAAGAGGTATGTATTTTTATTCTATTTTTTTCAAATTTGATTTAGAATGAAAATTGAAATAGTTTTTTATAATAAAATTTTGTTCTAATTCTGAGGGAATGAATCTCCACCTCCAAACATTGAGAATTCACAGTTACCCCCTCAAGAAGAGCCTCCTATTCAAGAACAACTTGAAACCCCTCCATCAATTCATAGGAATCCTCAAGGAACACAAGAAAATATTCTAAATCAAATTGAAAACAATAAAAGAGTCATTGAACAATTAATTGGAAGATTAACCAAGCATGTCGAAACCCACCCTTATATGAGAGGGATTGTTTAATCAATGAAGTCAATTGTATCTCATGTAGGAGAAATGAGTGAGAAAATAATTATTTTGTCAAATAAGAGGCATGGGATGAGACAATATTATGCTAGAGGTTTGTCATATGCATATTTTAAAAAATAAAAAATTAGCAAAGCCGACTTGTGTGCCCTATTTACAGACCTAAAAACCAATGCACCTTTGTCTCATACATGTAGGAGGTTCCCCATCCATTGGTTCCACCATGAGTTAATTAAAAATAAATTTTGGGAGTAGTGGTGCATGGTATTTGACCAATCTCCATGCAATAACCATGAGGTACCACAATACTTTTTGAGGAAACTCTATTGTGAGTTTATCCTCAATAAGACGCCAAATTATTTTGACAACTTTGACTTTCAGGGTAGAGGTGGGGGCTCCACACATGATAGAACAACTACATGATGTAATCCACAATTGGTACCGAGACCCTTGGCCAGACCCATGGCGGAGCATTTTTCCATTCCTTCCATTGTTAAGGATAGTGTAGAGGTGGGAACGCTAGAGTCAATTGGCTCACTCACCCAGACCATTTTACAGTGTGCAAGGCCTCTAGTAGAGCCTACCATGGAGGAGACATGTAGGCCCCAAGATCCACCCCACCATTGTGGCACTTGTGGTGCAGTTTGCATGTATGATTATTAGACTTCTTAGGATGCAGCTACACAACCTACATCAGTTGTAGAGGTGATGACTTTCACAGATGATTTTCTCAATGATACATTTAGCATTCACACTCAAGTAAAATTCAACAAGTTCATTTAATGTTGTTTATTAAATTATATTTTGAAATTTAAGAATAAGTAAATTAGTAGAATTTTGATATTATGATTTTTTAAGTAAATTAGTAGAATTTTAATATTATGAATTTTCAAGGTCAGAATGTTCATGAGATGTTCCCCATTCCTACAAACCTTTATTCGTTCTTGACTTTGAGTCCACAGGTATGAAACTAGTATTAAAGATATTATTATTCCACGTGAACAGTTGAATGTTATATTTGAATGTTTGTCTCATAACATACTTTGGATTTCAAATAGTTTCCTAGTGGACCTTCGACCTCCACACCTCACAATTCATTTCCTCAAACAACTTACACTTAGGTAGCCTTTTATTCAATGATGGTGTTGTAAAACAATGTTAGCTAGTTTTCATAATTTTGCATATACAAATCTAAAAAATTGATGAGAAACACAAACATTGCATTTGTATTCCTTGATTGTGTCACATTATCTTCTCCTAATTCACATTTTGTTCCTTTATTCCTTCCTAATCCCATCCCATTAACATTTAATAGTTCACCCTACCATTTAATCTTTCATTTACCATTTTTATATGTTGATATCAAACAGCCCTGGTGATGTTGGTGGCACAACGGACCATGAAGCTGCTATAGCAATACCTAATTTTGATCCATTGAGAGAGGTATGCAATAGATTAGTCGATTTGACATTATATTTTCTCTTTTATGGTCTATTATAGAAAATTTTCACGATACTTTTGTGTAGCTTAATTTCTATCTTGATGGTTGCTACAAGTGGTTGTCACTCGAGATCATGGACATGGTAATGATGTAAATGTGAATGATGACTATTTGTATGTGGTAAGTGATTATATTTTGTTATATATCATTCCACTATTCAATTTTTGTGTATTAACATCTTTACATTTTATTGTATCAGTTGAAGGTCTAGAGTGAAGAGAGGAGGACTAGCGAGGATGTTTGAAAGACCAAAGAACCAATAGTCACTCCATCCAGCCAAATTTTGAAGGCAGCACAGGATCTATTTCCTTCCCCTAGAGGGAAATGACTGTATTGGGGTCATTTTTTGTATGCCTATGTGGCATTTGGAACATATATTTTTTACTATCGATATATACGTGACATTTTATGTCCATAAAATGGCTCCTTTTTACTAATCTTGTATGGCTTTTTGGGATATATTGTATATACTTTTATCAATATATATCATTGTATACCTTATAGCTTTTTGATTAAAAAAAAATTATTTTGATATTGCCATTCTTGAATGATGTTATCATGCATATTGTGTAAATCATATGCTTGAATGTTGTAGGCATGGATTTTGTTTACATCTAAGGCTTAATTAATTACTGTCAATTGCTCAATAAGCTCCATCTAAAGCGAATTTATGTAAATAAGCTCCATTCCTGGTGGTTTGTATCCTTTGGAATGCTTCAATTACTTGTGCCTCACTTATTCGCATGTATGCTTCACTTATTTACGTGTATACTTCATGTATAGTGTGTGTATTCACGTGTATGCTTCATGCTTCCAATGCATAGCAGCAAAAATCTTTTGGGGAAAATTTTGATAAACCAAAAGTATAAGAGTTTTTTAAAAAGTAGGGAAAAAATCATATTTAAAAAATAAGCGTAAAAAATTGTAGAACAAGAGATAAAATCTATATATTTTGAAATTGAAAGGTATTTCCATAGCATATAGAGATATAGAGAGAAAATAAAATAAATATTTTAACTAATGAATTGTAAAAAATATTGTTTTTGCATAGTTTATATTCATATCGTTGATTACATTTTATTGCACATCTTTCAAACTCAAAGCATTACCTCACACTGGACAACTAATAACTAGATGCTGATAGATGACACAATTTCAATTACAATATAGTTTTTACAAAGTCAACCTAAGCAGTTATGCAATTAATTCACATTGCATAACTAATAAGTAGGAGCAGCTGCCAATTGCATTTTCTTATCATGAAATTCTATGAGGCCAGATTTCTTTGACGTATTTTATCAAATAGTTCACTGTCATGTCTATGTTACCACAGTTTTCATACATTTCTACTGAAGTATTTTGTCAAATAATTCACTTCCTTTTTGCTATGGATAAAATCATAAAATCAGCTCTTTCGAACAAGCTATGGATGCTTGGAGAAAATTATCAAAAGCATAATAGCAAGCAATACTATAGACAAGGAAATGAACTACTTGAAAAAAATGCTTGAAAGAAACATGGTCTCATGGTGATGGAATTCCATGACATGCAAATTGATATAGATTTTCATGCCATTCCATCACCATGAGACCACATTTATTTGAGGAATTTTTTCAAACAATTCATTGCCTTTTCTATGCTACCACATTTTTCGTACATGTTTACCAAAGCATTTTATCAAATAGTTCACTGCCTTGCTGCTATAACTAAAAGCCTAAAATAGGTGCGTGCAAACAAGCTATGGATGCTTGGAAAAAATATATCAAAGCATAATAAGAAGCAATAGCATAGACAAGGTAGTGAACTGTTAAAAAAAAATGCCTCAAATAAATGTGGTCTCAATGTGCTTGTCATGGCATTCCATCACCAAGAGAACATATTTCTTTGAATATTTTTTTTCAAACAGTTCGCTGCCTTGTCTATGCTACCAAATTTTTCATACATGTCTACCAAAGCATTTTATCAATCAATTTACTGCCTTGTTGCTAGGGCTAAAAGTCTAAAATAGGTTATTTTGAACAAGCTATATGGATGCTTGGAAAAAATCCATCAAATCATAATAGTAAGCAATAGCATAGACAAGGTAGTGAACCATTTGAAAAAATGCCTCAAAGAAATGTGGTCGAGACTTGGTGGAAAAGTAAAGGAAATTGAAATTGTGAATAAGGTTTTGAGATCTCTCCCAAAATCCTATATTCACAGTGTTTTCCATTGAAGAGTCAAATTAGGGCTTGGATCAATATTCAGTCAATGAAATGTTTGGTACTCTTACTACCTTTGAGATAAGAGAGTTTGATAAAGATGTTACAAAGAAGAAAGCTACATTAAAAGCCAACAAAAAAGATTGAAGATGAATCTATTGATAAAAAATGATGACCTTGATGAGGTTGAAGCAAAATTTGTGAGAATATTGAAGAAAGACACTGGTAAGTGCAAAGGTAAGTTACCATTCAATTTTTTCAACTATGGAAGAATAGGTCATTTTTGCATCTAAATGCCCTTATAAAGAATCAGATGATAGTAATAAAAGAGATAACGTTAAAAAGGGTCTCTATTCCAAAGAAAGTAATTGTTCCTCTGAAGATGAGGAAAATGAATCAAATGATGAAACTCTCTTTATGGTTTTCAATACTACTGATAGAAAGTGTAAAATTGAGAAATGAAAGGAGTTTGTCTCTTTAAGTGATGAAGATGTAGTGTCAAAAAATGTCGGCAGTGACATTTTCACACTTTTTTGGGCCCTCCCTATAGAATTGAGCTTAATGATGCCTTGATTTAATGTTATAATGTGTTTGACACATTCACATTAGGTCTTGGGCCCTTGTGAAATAATGGACATAAATGGCACCTTGCTAAAGTGTCGTGAAGTATTGTAACACACTTTCACACTTTTCTAAGGTTTTATTAATTAACTAAACCTAATGAACCTCTTTTTAACCAAAATATACCTTAATCTTGCCTTATTTGAAGTGTTGTAAAGTGTTGTGACACACTTTTACACTTTTCTAGGATTTTCATTAATAATTCAACTTCTTTATTCTTTAATTGTCCTTATTTTACATCCACAAGCCTCATTTAATGTATCTGTTCAAAGAAAATCTTGATAGAAATTAATACCCAGTCATAATTTAGGTGTTTTTGGTTGAATGGACCTAGATTTAGTGATCTAAGACACATTTTCCACCTTGTGTGAATGAGTCACACCTAGGTTTTTGGGTCTCAAATCTTATTTCACACCTTTCTAAGCATTTTTAAAAATGGTCCCATAAAATTATGCCTAATGAGACTCATTTTCCACTTTGGGCGAATGAATCCCATGTGGCCCAAAATCAAAATAATTCATTTTTTTGGCAGGATTTTATCCTCCTAGATCAAATGTTGGCTTCTAGTGTTGTAATTTTGGGAATTCTTGCATAATTAAGTATAAATGCAAGGTTCTTTCATTCATTTTCACCTAAGAATTTTGTGAGAGCATTCATAATAGCAAGTTTAAGTTCACAAGATAATTCAAGTATTCACAAGATCATTCAATATTCTTCAAGGGTAGATTATCAAGCATTCTAGAGCATTATTCAAGCATCAATCATGATGTCAAAGATTTCATGCATCATGTTTTTTTTTAGCTAACAATTGTGATGTAGGATTTCATGATTCAAGCTAGCATTCAAATCAATATCTATCCTATTCAAGCAAGATTGAAGATCTACATCCATTGGAGTCATCTCATACATGTTTGTATCACTTCATTTCTAGGGTTTTCATGAGTTGCAACATCATATCTTGTTCATTCATCATTATTCATTCCTATTTCATTTTATTCAAGGTTTGATTACCAAAATGGGGTTTGACCAAAGCTAACCCCTATCCACTAACAAAAAAACATTTTTCCCTCTCTTTAGTGTGTGATTTGTAGGCTTATATTGAAGAAACATTGAAGAGAAAGGCAGGAGAAATATTTTCAAAGTGTCCAAAGTTTTGAAAGTCATCATAAAAAATTGGAGAACATTAGAGAGTGCCTATAGGTTGATTTATAGAGCTTCATTTCTCGAAACTTCAAGAAGTAGATTCAATAGACTAATAAGAAAAGATTCAGATCTTGAAGTTCTAGAAAACCCTAAGCGGACTAATTTTCCACTTCTAGTGAATGATTCCTAGTTTTGGTCAAAACTTAGATCTTTTCATATTCGAATACCCATTTGCTAGATTCATGTTGCCATATAGAAACCTAGATTTTGGACTGATTAAGCCAGCTTGGTGAATGAGTCCCATTCAGCATTAAAGTTAGAATTTCTAGCATTTCAAAGCTTCATTCACTCATCTTAAGATTCCCAAGTGCACACATTCTATTATGAAGCTTTTTGTTTTATTTCATTGGCATTTCTAGGTCATTTAGTTAGAGTTTGCATCACATTAGGATTCATCATTATATCTTGCATTACATTGTATTTCGAAGTCTTAACTTAGTGGTGAACTCATTAGTTTACATTCAACTCCTAGGATAGCCCTATTGCAATCTCTTTCTCCTTTGCTTTGATATCTCTAGGGTCATCCTTGAATGAGAGAGAGTGAAAATTGTCCTTATAGATTCTAAACCCTAGAAAAGAAAACAATTTTCCACCTTTCAGAAGATATGTTTTCCTCTAATCTGAATCTAGAATCTATGGAACCTAGAGGTTGGGAGTTTAATTTAGATGATTAGGGTCATAAAATTTTAAGGAAAACTCTAATCTACTTTGTAAGACCTAAATGGAGCAAGGGGACTTGTGTAAGTAAATGGTGACTCCCCAACACCCCTAGGAATAGTTGCTATACCAAAACCACTTCTACAATAGAGAGAATGGAAAGAAAGCTTTCTTCAACAATGCAAGATTAAATATTGGTTGAATATGGTTGAATAAGCTTCAATTGATTCAATGTAAATGTACATAAGATTCCTTGATTATAAAGGAAAGGTAGAGAGATGGGATTAGACAAGATCATGACAAGTGTCTTAATCCTATGACATGAGACAACTAACTACCTAGGAATCATACAATATAGCAAAATAAGATAAGTTCTAGAAAATCCAACTAAGACTTATAAAAATAATACTTTATCGTAAGTAAACTTAATGTGTGAATATGTCCCCTAAATACCTAGTGAGTGAATTATCCAAGTACAAGACATTTATTCACACCAACACCCCCCCTTAAGTGCAACTTAGGGAGAAGATTATTATGCAAACTATGCAAAGATGAAGATGGGTCTTGGTTACAAGGCCATGTTAGGTACCCATTTACAAATGAAAATGCAAACAATCTCTCACAAGCGGAGAAAATGAGAAAACCTAGTGGGACAAAACTCCTTTCCAAAAGAGAGAAAAGAAAAGAAAACAAACATGATGTATGGAGGACTCATTGATATCCCCCAAGGAATACATCCATCATGTATATACAATAAATGACTCCCCCATATGAGGGAATTAGAGAGATAAGATGTCCCCCCCCATAATGAAGAAGCTCCAATGTTGATGAAGAATGCCTACAAACAAAAGATGACCCAATGTCTGCAAGCAACATTTCTTCCCTTAGGAAGAAAAAAATCCTTAAGATGAGGAAGAAGCCACTCCATATCCAACTGAAAGGAGGAAGAATGAATGCTCAACATGTATGCCTCTAAAAACTGATGAGGAGTCTCCAATCTTGAATTAGTCACAACATAATCATGGTTGACATCAACCAAGAAACATGAAAAATAAAGTGAAGGAGGAGACTCATTAATGTCAGTCTCCAAAGATAAATTAAATGGTATAATAGTTGTGCTAAAACTATCATCAAATACGAGAGAAACTCCCTCAAGTGTGTCCTCCAAATTTGTAATTTGAGACTCCAT
Organism: Sequoia sempervirens; assembly: GCA_007258455.2. Classification (NCBI taxonomy): domain Eukaryota; kingdom Viridiplantae; phylum Streptophyta; class Pinopsida; order Cupressales; family Cupressaceae; genus Sequoia; species Sequoia sempervirens. Next base: position 6,352 of record VDFB02290179.1, on the reverse strand, counting down.
GAACAAGTTAGAAATACCTATGAAATACTCATCTCACAAAGCAAGATCTTAAAAACTATGATCATCCTACTGAATAGAAGTACTAATTGTTGAAGAAGTAGCAGGTGGAGAAGGAGGAAGCTCAACACTGGTCTCTATCTAATACCAAGGTGTAGATGACCAAACTTATCCTCACTAACATGGGTTCACACTCAATGGAGTGTGTGATGCAGTCAAATGAACATTATCTTCTTCTGAATAAAAATGTGAAAAGGAATACACATTGGATGAATGATCAACCATCCAAATAGCAAAAATATCCCTAGACTCCAAGTCCCTTACGTACACCCTATCAAGAGTGAACTCAATTGTTTTACCTTTACCCACATGAGAAATTTGATAAATAGAAAGGATATTAGTGGACAAGGAAGGAACACAAAGTACATCATTGAAAGTGCATTCCCCCATGTCAATAGAACCCTTCCCACTTACCTTCATAAATGTATTGTTACCAATAAATAAATGAGGTGAGTTACAAGGCTCAAAAGAAGAGAACATATCCATAGAAGATGCCATATGATGAGATGCCCCTGAATCAACAAGCCATATATGAGATTCAGGACTTGAAGAGGCCAAGAGTGCTTGTCCTTTCATTTTATGTAGCCTAGATGTAGATCTTGTGTTCTTTAACTAAGATGATGATGAGGGGGTTGCCGAGTGAAATGTTGAAGAAGTAGAAGACACTAATGAGGGTAATGTTATTCTTTTGAAGAAGGTGTGTGATTTCATCAATCTTCTTATTATAACATATATTCTCTTCATGTCCTAGCCTTTTGAAATATGCACATTTTAAATTCTTTTTAGATGATTCCTCTTTTGAAGACGGTGTAGACTCAGGAGTGCTATGTGAAGGAGAATCTTTACCTTGCTCATTAGACTTGGGAGCCTTCTTTTCCTTCTTACCTTTGCCACTTGAGGCCTTTGTATCCTTTAAAAAAACAGCATGAGATGTAGAAGACTTCAATGTGCCCATGTGTACCAACTTTTCTTGTTCCCTTGTGAGTTGAGCTACAAATTCATTAAGAGAATCATTTTGTATATATTGCCAAGGGCAGCCATTGTAGCATAGAATGTAGAAAAGAACACTAAATAATCAGAACCAAGCTTAGCAAGAATTGAAAGTATCAATTGTTCATCCTCTTTAGTGACCCTGCAATTAGATAACTGCAATCTTAGAGAATTGAGATTAGAGAAGAAGTCTTGGATATTTTCAAAATATGAAGGATTGAGACTCATTAATTCATTCTCAAACTTGAATTTCCTCATCTTATTTGGCTTACCAAAGAGACTCTCTAAAGTAGTCCAAACTTGATTAGGATGTGTGAATGATGCAACATGATATCTAAGATCTAGAGAAATGGACAAAATAAGAGTACCAAGAGCTTCATCCCTTCTATCAAGCCATTTTTTTCTCTCTTTAGCTCTAGCGAGTTTTGGATATTGACCAAATGTGATCCTTTACAACTTCAATTTTAACAATAATAACTCCATTTGAGTTTTCTACTCATGATAGCTATATGGAGTTAGAGATACAACTTTTGGAAAATCCATGATACAATCAGATATTACAAGAGAGGAACAACAATTTTCCCTCACAATACAAGCAATTAACCCCTTTGTCCCAAACAAATTTACACCCTTTTTGCAAATTTACAACAATGTATCCCAAACTATCAAATCAGCCTCAACCAAAAAATTATGAAAATCTAGAAACAAATCTACAAAGAGTGCATTAATAGAACTAAAGTGCTCTTGAATACCTTCCAAATGCCACAAATTTGGGGAAAATCAGAGTCTGCAGCAAAAAGATATGAGCTCGGAGGTTAAAAATGAAGATTGGACTTCAACCTAGAAAAAATGGCACAAAACTATAAAATATCTGCATGAAAAACTTGGACTTCTAGCTTTCCGACGATATTTCATTTCAAAATTTTTGCCACCGTTAACCAAAGTTATGAGAAAATGAAAAAAAGGCTCGTAAAAGGACAATTGGGGGAAAATAGAAGACTAAATAGGTGCAAAATTTTGGCACTTGGGGCTAAAGATTCAATTCTCCATGTGACCTCTGACAAAATATTGTGAAAATAAAAAATCCTTCCTTACAAGCTGAGGTTTATACAAAACCTTATTAAGAACATTACAAAGAAAGGCTTAATAGATGGGCCGACAAGACCATGCTACAGTACCCTAACAAAGGCCAACGGTACCAGGTACAAACTTGTCAATTAGATACAACTTGGCTATACAAAGTTTTAAATAGAGTTTATATATAAAAAACCCATGAAATGGAGGATTGTACTGACGGAAATGACAAAGAACGGTGGGAAAACATTGTACTATGCAATTGGAGCAATGAGATTTGACTATGACAAATCATCTAAAGCTATAAGACCTGTGACTAGAACCTTGTACCTGCTAATAATAATGAATAAATGATCACTGATTGATAGGGTCAATTGAATGTCATTGACAACATCAATGTACAACCCTTTGACAGTGATGCCACTAGCAATGAGGGTACGCTGATTGGTGGAGAGGTTAGAGGAATATGTCGATGGATTTATACTGTCGATGGAAGAGCTAGAATATGCCATGAATCCCTATAAATACCGAGAATGTCAGAGTACAAGCCAAACTCTATGAAGTACAATATGATGCAATCAAATACACAGACAAGGGTACAAAATATTATGCCCAATAATTTTTGCCCAAAATACAAAAACCTGTAAAAATTTCAATAAATATTGCCTGAATATTAAATAAGATTTTTTGAATAAAATAATTTTGCCCCAAAATTATGGATTAAACCACAAAAAATATTTCTAATTTTTTTTTTTGCAAAAATTAGAAAATTGTACGCATGGGAAGTTGTCCCAGCAAAAAAAAATTGCCTCAAAAACAACTTTACCCAAAATGGATGAATTTACAGTCAAAATTTGTTTGCATAGCCACCTGATCTCAATCGTGAGGTCTTTGAAACCCCAATTTGTACCCACCAAAAAATATCAAGCCAACAGAAAATCCTCAGATCTGGGAAGAAATTTGCAACACCTGTAGCTATGATACCATGTGGGAGTAAATGGTGACTCCCCAACACCCCAGGAACAATTGCTAGACCAAAACCACTTCCACAAGAGAGAGAATGGCAAGAAAGATTGCTTCAACAATGCAAAATTGAATATTGGTTGAATATGCTTGAATAAGCTTCAATTGAGGGTATGTGCAAGATCATCATAGAAAAAATAGGCCCTTAAATGGCAAAAAAATTAGAAAAATCAGAATTAGGAAACTTGACATAAAAATTTGAATAAGTTATCTATATTATTTCAAAAATATGTAAGAATAGAATCTGTAGAAAATTGAATGTAGTTTCTAAACTACTAGGTTTGTTTAAAAAAATCTATTTGGTGAAAATTTGAAATTTCAATGTAGTGGTATTTAAATTTCAGGGAAAAAATAAGAAGTAGGTGTTTGTCTAACCACCCTAACCACAATAAAATGATAATATTTTTTTATAATATTTTAGATATAAGTAGAGGACTCATGCTCAATGTGATGCATATTTTTTTGTATTTTTTTTCCAAGTAAATAATTAATTATGAATTTTTTATTACAACTTTTTAAAAAATATAAAAACTCATATGTCTGACCACCTTAACTTGGTCAAAACTTCATGTAATTCAGTTTTTATTTTTTTAATCCTATAGTATGCAAAGCATAGAATGTGATGCATGCTTTAGATTCAAAAAATGTGATACCATTTGAAAGCTATAGATATTTTTCAATCAGCCTATCAATCAAGACTTTAGTCATAATTTGAATAGCAAATGAATAATAATTACTTATTAAATTTAAAGTAAAGCATAATTTATATCAGTGGAAAGCTAAGAACATCCTTTAAAAACCCTTTTCATTTCATCAATTTTGGGTAAAAAAATAGTTGTCAGCCACATACCCATCATATTGCCACTTTTTGGCCCATCATGATCCTGCACATACCCTTGATGCAATGTAAATGTATATAAGATGCCTTTCTTATAAAGGCAAGGTAGAGAGATAAGCTTAGAAAAAACCATGACAAGTTTCTTAATCCTATGACATGAGACAACTAACTACCTAGGAATCATGCAATATAGCTAGATAAGATAAGTTCTAGAAAAATCCAACTAAGACTTCTAGAAAGAATCTTTTATCCTAAGTAAACTTAACATGTGAATATGTCCCCTAATTACCTAGTGAGTCAATTAGCCGGGTATAAGACATTTATTCACACCAACAGGACTAAATCAAAACTATGAAATATTGCTTTCAAAATAAAAGGAAGAAAATGACAAATTGAAAATACACTTGAAAAAGGAAAAGAATGTGAAATAAAACTAAAAGAGGTAGAATGTGCATGATCTCTGAAGTAAAAATAAGGGTTCAAGAAGGTAAGAGGATCAAATATTGCTTGAATGTCAAGCTTAATGATAATACCATTGAATGTTTAAAGTTTGGAGAGGAAATTTTCGCTCTGAGGAATTCCTTGAAAAGAGAAAAAGAACTATAGTGTAGAAAAATGTATCCCTTTACATTTTCACACTTGTTTGACCCCTCCCTATTAAAATTTTGCTTCTTTATACCTTAATTAGTCCTATTTTGCATTCACAAGCCTAATTAAATGCATTTTTATTTGGATAATCATGACATATAAGAAATGACAAATCATAATTCAATATTTGAGGTTATGTGTTCCAAATCTAGTGATCTGGGACTCATACACCCCTTTGGGCATATGGGTCCTACCTAGGTCTTAGGGCCTAATTTTAAACATTACTTTGAACTTAACACTTATTGGAGTTTGTGTCTCGTGTTTAAGACACTAGGACTCATACACCCAACATAGCGTATGAGTACCACTTTAACCACGATCTATTTTAAATCAAATTCTTGGTAGGATTTTATTATCCTAGATCTTATGTCAGCTTGTAGTCTTGTAATTTTAGGAAATTTGGCATAAAAAAGTATAAATACAAGACTATTTCACATAATTTCTCCTAGAAAGTTTACAATTCATCTAGCAATTTTGCAAATCAAGCATTATAGAAAATTTATAATCAAGAGAGCATTCAAGAGGAAATCATCAAGTATTTGAAGCAGCATTAAAAATTCAAGCATCATGTCAAAAGTCATCATGCATCATGTGTTTTTTTGAGCTAACATTTGTGATGTAGGTTTTCATGATTCAAGCAAGCATTCAAGAAAAATCTTTAAGCATTCAATAAAGAGTCAAGATCCACATTCATGTTAGCAATTTCACACAAATTTTCATCCTTTATTTCAAGGGTTTGGTGAGTTGCAACATTGCATATTGTTCATTCATGATTCCTTCATGCTATTTCATTTCATTTCAAAGTTTAATTACCAAAATAGGGTTTCACCAAGGAAAACCCCTATTCCCTAACAAAACAACATTTTTCCATCTCTTTGATGTGTGATCTATAGATTTAGGTTGAAGATCCATTGAAGATTAAGATAAGAGAAAGTTGACAAAGTTGTCAAGAAGTTGTCAACTTCATGGAAACTCACCTACAAGCCATAATTTAGACTTTCAAACTTGGAGATCAGACAAGATGAAAGCTATAGAAAATCACAAGAGGCTTGGCTCACGCCCACAAAAGGATATGAAAATCACAGTAAAAATTTTCCTAGGAATTGGACATTCCAACAGGTGACTTATATCTTCCTATGGATGTTCATTTTACTTGTCAAACCAGGGGACGTAGACTTTAAATGGCATGGTAAAATATATGCACTAGGAACTAGTTTCGGTCAAATCTTAGCAGAAATAATACTGGAAAGAAATTCTATCTAAGCCATAGAACGGTAATGCAAAATTCTTTAACTCAACTATGATAGAAACCATAACAACTATGACTGAAACACAAACTATGAACTGGCCTTATGCTGCAAGAACAGTCACAGGGATGGACTCTCCATGCTGCAGGAGCACTATAAGACTGAGTTTATATGAAAACTTCAAAGATGAAAGCTAACTAAAGATCAACAGAAAATAACAACTAACTAACTAGCTACAGATACTTACTAAGTGGGCCCCCTTAGCAAGCATCTACTAATTACGCAGATGCTAAACTCAGAACTTCATCGAATTTTATTTATGAAAATAGAATGGTATACATTGCTTTATTGATGTGGAAACTAACAATAAACTCTGTCTTTGATCATACAGATTCTATTTCTCATTATCATACTGACTCTTACATAATATCTGCTATTACTATGCTTCTAACTTTTTCTAACTATCCCCACTTTT
>VDFB02290178.1:0-23205 GCA_007258455.2 Sequoia sempervirens | reverse complement strand
TCTTCGACAGAGTTTACAACTTTGACATGCTTTAGGAGTTCTTCATCATCAAGTTGCTATCTTCATGGGATATATTTTTAGGTCTTATCCTTCTCTTTCTCTCTTTTGGAGAGGAGTTTTGTTCCCATTGGGTTTTCTCCCTTTTCTCCATTTGTGGGAGATCATTATTGTACATGAGTACCTTATCAAGCCTTGTTGTCGGGACTCATCTTTTCAATGTTTAGCTTATTCCCTAAGTATCACTTAAAGGGGGGTATTAGCATGAAAAGAGGTATTATCAAACTAGTTAGCTTTTAGCCTACTTAGTAGGGTCCTATTCACACTACACTTAAGCTCACTTCGAGGTTATCTAGACTTTGTCCTGTAATGTCCCCTTCTAGCATGATCATTCTTCTGCATGACCATTGGCCTATTCCTGAGACCCGTAGGCTACCAAGTAAGGTGAAATTAGGGTTTCCCTGCTTCTGAGGTTGTTGCTGTCAAATTTGGTGGATTGAATCATGGATTCTTTCCTGGTTTTTAGAGAGCTTCAAGGAGGGATCATTTATGCCCGAAGACTTCTCTCTCGGAATTTACTATTTTAGTAAATTTTATTTTGGCAAAGGGTCCTGATTTCGCACGCTTTGGTTCTCTTCTTCACCCTGCCTTGGTTTCACTTTGGCCCTGATTTTTGGAGAGATAAGTTCAATTCTATTTAAATAATGTTATATTTTAATGTTGTTTTGATGTTGACTCCCCTTGGTCTAAGGCTTTCCATCACTTCCAAGTTATTCTAAAAAGTGGTCTCAAGGGTGGGCTTCATTGAGGTAATTATATTTTAAAAGGTCAAAAAATGAAGCTTGAAGTTTTGACGCCAACTTGAGGAGAAGGTGAAATTTTAATTATTTAAAAAGGTCAAAATAATGCTTGCAAGTGGGACGCCATCTCTTGGAGGGAAAAAGGTTTATTTCAAATTTGAAATTAGGGCGCCTCTTCTAGAAGCTTTTGGAGATTCCTTGTTGTGCCTTTATAAGGAGACCTTTTCTCTTCATTTGATCATCTTATTTCTTGAGTATTGATATGCTGCCGAAATGGTGTTGGAAATTGCTTTGAGGAATGAATGCCTCCTAGCCTTGGCTCGACTTTGTGCTTGAGAGATAGCATCTAGTGGAGAAGTTTGCTTGTTGTTGAGAGGATTTCTATAGTGAGGTTTGCATTGTAGCTTGTTTTGGCATTGTAGTTCAGTTTCTTGCATATCTTATCAAAATCTGGAGTTGCTGATATCATGGCTGATTTGTAGTTTCATTCATATATTTGAAAATAAAAATATATTTATTCTGGGTGTTGCATATTTCAATTCCTTTAGGTTGGGCGCCCCTTTGTGCTAACTTACGGATTTTATTATGAAGAAGTTGAATTTATAAAGAAAATTGCCCTTCTTGCCAGGCCGCCCCTCTTTGAAGTGCATTGGGAAGTGTGTTAAATAATTATGTGGGTTTGAGTGTGGTTTCTTGTATGCAGCTTGGTCGCCCTTGTCATAGGAAGCCATTGCATTTGATTTGAGGTCATTTGGTTGAGTATTGAGGGAGTAGTGAGCAAATTAGTGGTGCCTAGTGTTGCCGATTAAGCATTTCAAGTGCAGGTCTGTCACAAATCAGAATATCAAGGTTGATTCTTTGAGTGGAGTTCTTGGTCTCAGCATACTTGTTAAGCAAGGGAAAGTCTTCTATATTGTTGCAGCATTAAATAGTCCTAATCTTATGCTCTTGGTAGGCGTTCTCTATTATATTGTAAGTTGAACAGTAGTACTGTCAGCCTTTCTTCTCATCTTTCTTTTCATGCTTGTAATACCCACTGAATGAGTGGAAGAGGCTGGCTTGCCGCCTACTTACATTTTGAATTGCATTGCAGTACTTAGCATCTCCGCCATATGGTAGCTCCATTCCCACTCTGGGTTTGAAAGCACATGCTTGGCGTCCAGTTTACTTTCAGCAATTGTAGTTGGTAGGGATCCTCTGACCATATGGTCGTCCATCTTGGGCACATTCTTGGTTAGAGTTACTCTTCAGCATGCATTGACATCCTCTGACCATATGCTCACACCTTGCCCAACTCGGGATCTTGGTGTACATTCTTGGTTAGAGTTGTATTCCGCATCGTTTTGGTTCAAGTGCTAACCCTAACGGATGTGTGTTGCATTGCTTATTGTAATCAAAAAATTGAAAAAATTGGTTCGGTATATTTCATTGTCTCACCTCATGTAGACTCACCAAGTGTCTCAACACTTGTCCATAGAGTCCTACACTCGTTTCATACTTGGAGGGGTAGTCAGAGTTTGACTCCTACCTTCTCAGCTCTTCATCCTTGCCTTTATAAGCAATGCTCTTTTGTACATTTTACATCACAATACATGCTTATGAAATTTTCTCATTTTGCATATGCTCATTTGTGGATTGTTTTGAGTTTGCAAGCAAATCTTGGCTGCTCCAACACTAATTTGGTTCACAGTTCTTGATACCATCCACAATTGGATGGAAAATAAAATTTGTCGACAAATGTTTATAAAATTAGATTTGCCATTTTAATTTTGATAAATGAATGGCTTAAGTGGCTTCTTTTGTCTAAGTGATGGTAATCTTCTAGTAGGCTCTTATGTTTCCTCTTCCTTCTTTGGTTGGCTGAATAAGGGGATTATGGGTTTCCCTAACCTAAGGATATCTATGTAAATACTAGGAAGAATTATTTCATAATCATCATTGTGGAATTCTTATCTTGGACTTGTATATTTAGAGGTTGCCCCTTTTATAGAGGCTGCACTATGATATTTCTACATTTCAACAATCTCTCATCTCAGATATATTTTGCTATTGCTCTTTTGCTCAACCTCTCTTTATTGTGTGGAATGTTTCTAGTTTTGATTTTCATTGGATCTTTTGCACTTCACTTGAATAATATGAAAGTACCATTACAACAAGTAAACCTGCAAATAGCAGGTCTGTTCGATACACTCTATTGCTAGTACCAAGAATACCATGGGAGAATATTTCAAAATAGGTACCAAGTCCAGTCAGATTTGAATTTTCAGTTTTACTATATTGGTTTCAATTGAATCCACAATTTTTAGAGATGGAAATCAGCAACTTTGTGTATCGAGATTCAATACATGGATAACTCTCTCTAGAACATGTTAGGGTTTTAACTTGTCTCTTTCAAGATAACACATAATGGAATAATGTGTATGGTAGAACCATTCTTAAAATTATAAGGGGAAGTTCCCTAATACCTAATTAAACTTAAAACTAATAGAATTTACAAGTATGGACATTGTAAATTTTTTTAATGACACTTTGTATCTAACTTAAACATTTAACTAGTTATGTTTTTGCCCTGGATGCAATGTCAAACTGTCAATAGTTGAGTCTTGCAGCAAGATTTTCTTTTAAAGAGGATAAAAATTTCAAGTACAACAAACAAGACAATTTCTTGATGGTTAGAGCATAGACTAGTATTTGGTTGTAAACAAAGGTTTAATGGAGTAACACCAATGGACATTGATTACTAGCTAAATTAAAGATTGAGATTCTATATCAAGAAGGAATGATTAAAACAAATGAATACCACATCGTTTCATGGAAATTGTTAAACTGCATTTAAAGCTACGATTTAAATAGGCAATTCACCAATGCATAGTTTGACTTAAAATAATCTACTTTCTATTCACTTAAAGAAATTACAAACATAGATTTAATGATCATTGGATAAATGCTAGACAACTTTTGCAGCATAAGTTTAACATCGACTAGCCTTTACTACACAAAAATGCAATGACTTTATTTCCACTTTTGAATGACAATTTTTGCATCATAAGTCTAGCATCCACTCCCCTTTTTTATTATGTGTTTTAAGACACATTTATAGCTCTCCATAGGTAGCACTTCAGGCACAAATAATAATAAAATAATATTTTTAAAGCTTTGCTTTAAAACAATCCAATCCTCTGTAGAAACCCCTGTTCTCGCTGATTCTGAAAACTGTTTGTTTTGATTGTTTTTTTGGTGTTTTTGCATGACAAATGAAATTTGCGATTTTGAAAGAAATTGCTGAATAAATTTAAATAAAATAATACAACTCTAGAAATGATAGAATCTACTGAAACTCCTGATGCCAGACTATTGTATTAATCTTCTTAAATGATTACAAATAAGATCCGATAACATGCAACTAAAAAGGCAACGGTATTTTGATGAAAACCTGATTATTGCAGCAAGCTGAAAGAAAACCCTGTGAACGTTCTGTGATAACTTCTGAATGAAGATATCTCTCTGAATGCAATAGATCAGCTGATATTTCACAGCCTCTGAACTGCAACACCGAAGATGGCTCGTTCTCCAATGCCTGTAGACAACTGAAACCCTTGGCTTCGTTCTCCGGAAGAAGACTTGATCAAAAATCCATTTCATAACATAATGAGCTCAAATCCCAATGAAACCCTTATATTCTTTCAAGAGTTCAATTCTTCAATTAGGTTTAATTTAAATAAATTTAACTTCTTTTCTTTTTAATTTTTCAATAGTTTTCAGCACTTTTACCATAAAATGGCTCTTCCAATGATGGCTACCCTTCAAAGAAAATCACTTATGGCCATTTAAAATATTATAACTTTATAACATAAGCTCCAAAAAATTAATATTTAATTAAATCAATTAAATATTAATATCTCTCTCAATATATGCCCGATGCACGAACCGTCTGAAGCTGACGAAGAAGGAAGTGATTCTGCACGTGACCAGACCATACTGCTAAAAATAGCAGGGGTGCTCCTCTGAGTGCTAAAAATTGCTAAAAATAGCAATCCGAGCAAATAGTGTCCGAACGAGCCCCAAACGAAAGCCAACTGATAACAATCTGACAACTGAAGCCAAGCCAAGCTCCATCAAGACCTCTATCCATCCTATCAGCCTACGAGGGTCGCATAATAGGCTAAATCAACCTCGACATGCTCTCGCAAAATTGGGGACATTACAGTCCGCCCTCCCTGAAATTGCTTGTCCTCAAGCAATCTCTACTGCAAAGAAACCCAACTCCTCGGAAGGCCCAAAAGAAGAACTATAAAGAGTCCCACACATCTCTGACTATCTTCTGTAGCATCAACAAAAACACAACTGCGCAAGCTATTCCTGGATCCCAAACCTAGAGTGAAAGTCTGTCGTGTCTGTCATCCTCAGGTTGCCACTGCGCTCTACTGCCTCCAACTTCACCATGTTGTGAGTGGTGAAGTAACCCAATGGGACCCATCCAATACTCAGTGCCAAAACTGTCACCACCTGGATCCCAATACAATCTGAATTCACATCCATCTGTCATGCGGAGGCAAGAACTTCTAGAAGCATCTGCTACACTGAATCTCTCTCTGTCCTCTGCTAAACCCTCATGGATGTGATAACTGACCAAGCCATCATGCCAACTAACACCATAGTCATCCTGTAACCATGTACCCAAAAGGAAACCTTGTGACATAGAAGTAGCAAACCCTGTTGGATACATATCGGCATGATTGAAAACTGATAGCTGTCCCTGCAAGTGATCCCCCACAAACCACCGAGTCTGGCGCTTGCAGCTGCTAATCCCATCTTCTGAAGATGGTGAATACCCATCCCACAACGGATGGTATAACTCAGGAGCCAAACCACACTGATGCATCATCAAATCCTCCGTGTGTGGACTAAAGGAGAAGTGATGAACACTCCTCATTATGCAATCAAGATAAAATGCTCTCACCTCTGTCAATGGCTGACCATCATAGTCCTGGGGAAACAAATCAGCATAAGTACAAATCTCCCTACTGGATGATGCCCTACATATCTCCTGTGACAACGATGGAGTAGTCACGTGATCTGTCACACAATTCTCGGAAAAATCAACTATCTCATCACAAGAGCTCTCAACCAAAACACTCATCCCATCTGAATTGACTGCACCAATATCTGCAATAGATGTAACCACATCCTCACTACAACTCGTGGATATAAGATCCTCATCAACTGCCTCTGTATATAACTGTACCGTATCTGCAGCTAGTGGAGATTGTGCCAAACTCAACTCCACGGTAAGCTCCTCCAACCGTGACTGTGATTCTTGAAGGGCCAACTGACTGCTCTTCAATGAGTCCATAGTCACCTCAAGCTCATGAGTGAGTTCATCGACCTGATCCTCTTTTCCCTTCAATGCATCATAACAAATGCAATCCCACTCGAGAAGAAAATCCCTGTCTGCAAGTAGTTTTAGGTATTTTTGTTTCATCACCCCAATTGCTTCTCGAAGTGCATGTATCTCTGCAAGGGAAAAACCACTATCACCGTGCTCATCTGTCAAAGGAGTACTCCAACCATAGGTCGCTAACATCTGACGAGCAACATCAAAATGCTCAATGGTTGTGGCAATCATACTGTCATTCACCTTTAGTTGCCCAACCAAATGATGAAGACTCTGTAGCTTATGACCCCCATACAAGTTGTCTAGTTCACAATCTGCACTATGATATGAGGCTGATTCGTCATCACTCACTTCATGATAAGCAGCATCATGTGTGCTTTCATCCATGCACACCTCAACATCTAAGGTACTGCTGCTATGTACCTCAAAGGATGGCTCAACTAATAAGGTAGAAGCTGCTGATATAATAGTATCTTCACACACTTCCACTCTCGATGTAACTGTATCACCTTCCAACTCACAATCCTGGGATTCCATGTCAACATGTGAACCTTCTAACTTATTTTCTAAAGTCTGATCTGGAAAATCAGACTCACTAGGACATGAATCCTCAACACATAATGCATCGCTAGAACCCAATTCTTGAGTCCCTTCATGTGACAACTCAATAGGATCATTCTGCATATGTGAAATCACTGCTGTCTCATGCTCATGCAAAGTTTCATCATCGCTGTCATGAAAATCAGAAGTAGCCTCTACAGTAGAAACTTATTGAGTCACCTCTTGCAAGGATGATGTAGATAAATCATTAACCAAAGCTGTTCTAGTGTCTTCTTGAATCAAATCAGCATGTCTATCAAATTCATCATATAAATTTCTGCATACCTCATCGGAACTTGAAGACACCACATCATTCTCATGAAGAATTGTATCAATCCCATGTGAAGATCCTCTATCCAATTCGTGTGTAAACAATTCGTGGGCTATAGTGTGATACTCCTTCCTTGCTTGCTCAGTTTTGTGGGAAAGACTCGGGTGCAATTCCATGTAACTCTTGAATGAACAGTTCTTCTTAACACGTTGAGGAAGAGTGTTATATTCCTCGAACATGCTAATCACTACCTCTTCTCTGTTTTGTGGTGTTGGAACTTTGCTGGTAGGAAGTGAAATAGATCCTTTAGGCTGTCCCAACTTTGAAAGCGACTGCTCTAAACGCAGCAACTCTCGATTGAGCTTGTATTGAGATTGTTCAAGCTCTTTCAATGCTTGTTTATTGTTGATCATTGTTGTCATGACGCCCATTTTCGCTGTTCAAACTGAAAACCAAATTCTGACTAACTTGTGCAGTAGATGATTGACTGAGTGCAGATGTTAATTTCCAACAACAAGCATTTTGTCGAACATTTTGCATTCATACTCTTTCAGCAAATAAGAAGCTTATTTCTGATTATATGTATTTCAATTGTCAAATTGTACATTCAATAATTGGACTGGACACTTCCAAGTGAAATAATTTGCAGATATTGATGCAAAGCTAACTGCTATAACACAGTGGTAAGCACTAGTTGGAATGCAATGCCACTCAGATGCAAGAATATTATAGCTGTTTAAGACAGCGTTATGATGTACCCAAGTGTCATGTTATCAACTCATAATGACAGTGCAGTTACAATGTCATAAATACTGTAAATGTTTGTAATACAAGAGAACCTGGAATAGTAACAGCGGCTTGATCTGAAGCCTAGACCCACGATCCTCTGCCCAACGTAGATGCCTCAGCTCACAACACCCTACAAGTCCCTTGTAAGAAGCGGCACCAGCAGTTGCTTAATTTAATACGTCTCTTTCAACAAATAAAATCGTCCTCCATCATAACCAATAGGATTTGTCTTTAGTCGATGACCAAGCTCACCAACAAAGAGGTCTAGACAGGTCTCAAAGAAAATCGACTATTTCCTTTTTGTCACTATTTGTCTTTATCGTAGCCTCCCATAGATAATATCATCCAACCAAAATCTGCGCTATAACAAGACTTTATTTTATTTTATTATTTTTTTAGTGGAGTATGCAATTCCTTTAAGTCACGTCTTTCTCCTGTTTTGAATTATTCCGCCTCCTTCATTAATCAGTTTTTTTCTTCCTGAGATCCGTCCTTTCTGTATACTTTGTCCTCACGTCTTCTCCTGTAGACGTCTCACCTGTAGCTACCTCCCAGATGTCGTCTTCTTTAGTCTCTGTCTATATTGTGCCTTCAACAAATTATCGGGCCTTCAAAAACTAGATGCGATTTGTCCTTTCCATTTTCGTCTCTATCTGAAACCATACTCCGTCCACATGCGATATCCACCTTGTCTTTGTCGTTCATCAATCTATTGCACTCTAGATATATTACGCTGGCTTAGCTATTCCCGACACGGAATTTAAATTGCCGTAATAACCATCGCGTCTTCCATGTATCTTGTGGTTTGTACTCAAGCAGTGATCCGTTCCCTTTGAATCACTTGTCTCCACGAATTGTTTTGTGTGATGTAAAGCCGACACTTGTTTTAGAATTAATCTGCACAAGGAATAAGTATTGTATATATTATTCTGTATGTCCTGTATCGTCCCGGGTTGCCTCCGCAACAATGCCAATTACGGTTTCTTTTTGCAAGATGTCTCTGCCACAGAGACACGACTCCTCTGGCTCAATGTATCGTTGTAGAATGCAGTGAGTTGCCCAATGCGCTTAAAGCCTTCGCCATTCAAATTTTGCCTTCATCCGCTTGAATTCAATATATCGACTTTTATTTTTTTTTGGTTTTTTGTCTCAGATTTGTTTTTAGCGGCGATCATCAAATAAGCAGGACCCACTGTAGCAAATAAGACGAATGGATTATGACGGCTTCTTGTATTCCTTGTCTTATCCTAGCAGCTTAGTCACTGAGCTTTTGTCTCCTTCTAAAGCATACGTTCCTTCCAAAAAGCCAATCCTATTCTATTTGCTTGTCTTATCTGGTGCGATCTCTTCAGATTTGTTCTGTAGCGGTGATTTCTTCAAAGAATAATCACACCTTCATAGTAGAAATACGATTACCTTGGAATAATCGAGTGCCTTACATTTGTTCTCCCTTTAAAATTCGACTGTGTCTGCAGAGAGCTTATGCCAATATTCTCCCAATGCTTTTTACAAATTTTCCTTTGCAAATGCCAGATTAGTCCTATCAAGGAACTGTTTTTTTATTCTTCTTTTAACAACCACCACAGGATGGCAAGATTCAAGCTCTGATACCACTGTAGAAACCCCTGTTCTCGCTGATTCTGAAAACTGTTTGTTTTGATTGTTTTTTTGGTGTTTTTGCATGACAAATGAAATTTGCGATTTTGAAAGAAATTGCTGAATAAATTTAAATAAAATAATACAACTCTAGAAATGATAGAATCTACTGAAACTCCTGATGCCAGACTATTGTATTAATCTTCTTAAATGATTACAAATAAGATCCGATAACATGCAACTAAAAAGGCAACGGTATTTTGATGAAAACCTGATTATTGCAGCAAGCTGAAAGAAAACCCTGTGAATGTTCTGTGATAACTTCTGAATGAAGATATCTCTCTGAATGCAATAGATCAGCTGATATTTCACAGCCTCTGAACTGCAACACTGAAGATGGCTCGTTCTCCAATGCCTGTAGACAACTGAAACCCTCGGCTTCGTTCTCTGGAAGAAGAATTGATCAAAAATCCATTTCATAACATAATGAGCTCAAAACCCAATGAAACCCTTATATCTCCTCAAGAGTTCGAATTTTCTCAATTAGGTTTCATTTAAATAAATTCGAACTTTTCTTTTTAATTTTTCAATAGTTTTCGAAAGCACTTTTAATTATAAAATGGCCCCTTCAATGATGGTAATAATTCCTTCAAAGAAAATCACTCTAAGTTATAATATTTAAAATATTATAACTTTATAACATAAGTTTTAAATAATTACATTTAATTAAATCAATTAAATATTAATAATTTCCCAATATATGCCCAATGCACGTAACTGCCCCAAGTCAATGGAAGAAGGAAGCAGGATTCTCCATCGACTGCATTCATAATCGCTAAAATAGTAGGTATTCACTGAAAGCAATAATTTCTAAAAATAGCAATCCGAGCAAATAGTGTCCGAACGAGCCCAAACGAAAGCCAACTGATAACAATCTGGCAACTGAAGCCAAGCCAAGCTCCATCAAGACCCTCTATCCATCCTATCAGCCTACGAGGGTCGCATAATAGGCTAAATCCACCGAACTCTGATGCTCGCAAAATTGGGGACATTACATCCTCATCCATTGAAAAGAGTAGACAAAACCCTTTAGATAGCTTGAAATAGGCTTTCATTTGCTTTAAATCTGCCTTCTTTCTAAACTCAGCCGATCAAGATAGTATAGCGCTTTCCTTCGAGTGTTTTGTGCTTTTATCTCCCAAACTTAGCATTGATTTTGAACTTAGGCATTTTAATGTCTTGGTTGCACACTTCAAATGGTAGACACCGAGTAAATATTGTGACCCTTTTCCTATGTTTTTGAATTGTTCTTGACCAAGTGGTATTTCCTTATTAGTTTGCTATTTAACTATCACCATTTTGGATTGGCTTGACCATGTAAACAAATGTGAGTTTCATTTATTTATTTTTGATTTAATGCTAGTTGCATTTTTGGATATCATCCACCACTTAAAATCATGTTTTTGCATTGGTGTTGTGAATTGAAAGTTGTGACATTCTTTATATTCTTTTTAATTTGCCACAAGTTACTTAAGGGACTACCATTTGTTTGTCATCGTGTTTTCTTCATGCTCCTATGACTTTGACATTACAGATTTAGGTTCACTTTGCCGTCTTTTCTTGTTGCAGTTTTATGATATGTTTTCCAGGTTAGTCATGATTTCATCAAACATTAACCCCATTGTGTGGTTTTTGATTAGTTTACCACCTCAAAATGACACCTAATCTCATTGACTACTGCCTTCTTTACTAGGCGTGGTTTCATGATCAACTGGCCACTTGAGTCGCTATTTTCACCTAGGTAAGCCATTGAAATCGTGCTCTTATATCTTCCTTTCATAGCAGCTCACTATCATCTTTGGCACTAATTTTAGGTGGTAGTGCCACTAGAGATGATGCCCTTCACTTATAATTTTAGGGGTTCCCTTTATAATGGAGTTCACTAATGCTATTGCCACTTTTGATGTGATTTTTTTGCGGTTAATTTACTATAAAAGTGCAAAATCCTTCCTCATATTGTGTTGGATCAACTTTACCATTCAAAACTTGTTTCTCAACATTTGATAATCCTCATTCATTGGCAACCTACAAATATTATTAGTTGACAAAAGTAAACCAACACTTGATGACTTGGTGACTTGATAGGAAAGCTAACTCAAATGGCATTAATTACACAACAAAAATGACCTGGTTATTGGCTACAAACCCAATTGAAGGCAAAGGTTTATAGGGGTATTAAGTAGGGTACACACAAAACAATGGGATATACCTTAAAAAATGGGCTAAGCCACAATTTTCCAGCCCTTGGAGAGGTTGAAGAAAAAGACAAGAGCACCCATAGGCTAGTCTACGACAATTGCAATTACAAGCCCCAAAAGGCTGGTGGACTCACCACCTTGCATTGGCATAGATTGTCGTGACTGACATGTTGCAAGGTTGTTGTCGGTGTTGTCATTGATGTCAATAGATTGGAGATTGTTGTTGGTGTTGTCATTGATGTCAGCAGAGTGGTAGTGTGTGGATGGTTGCATATGCTGCAATTAGTATGACGATGGATGTTGTGAGCTTGCTATACAGAGTTATATATTTCTTGTTGCTCATGAATAGGTGAATGATTCTGTGAATGTTGTATTCACTGTCTATTGATGTAAAATGTATAGAAGACTTTCTTGCAATCAATGGCTCAAGAAGTTGTACTAAAGATGCTTTGGAGAATGCTTCGCATTCCTCCGCATTCTTCTGCATTTGAAGATATTGTCTTGCGGTTTGGAGGATGAGTTCAAAGTGTCTATTTGTTTTCTCCTTTCAAGTTTCAGATATTGTGGTGTATCGCAAGTTGAGTTTTCAATCTTCTATCTCAAGACTGTGTTTTTTGGGTTTGCAAGAGATACTGGGTCAGTGTTTGTTTGCTTGCGCTAGCTTAGTGTTGTGTGAAGTTGTAAAAGGAAGGTATGGAAATGTCTTTGAATTTCATTTAATGCTTGTAATGAGATCCGCATGATGTTATCTAGTCTCTTCAGTATTGCTTGCGGTCTAGAGTTAATATTTGGAGGGCTAAGTGTTTATTGGGCCAATTTGTTATTTTGAGGTGTTTGTGCCAAGTTTTTGTTGCATGCACCATAATAGGATTGTGTGCAGATGTAAAATAGGTCCTGCTTATCTCCTGGCTTGGACTGCATTCAATTTCCCTTTCTTGTGGATGTTTTGGAGCCGACTCATTATGGCTATTGCATGTTTCATGTTTATATGTTTCAATTTGGCCAACAAGGAGAAACTTTTTGAAGCTTTTAAAAGATATAAATGGAAGATCAAGTGTGTGATCAAGGTGTTCGTGAATGTGTTGGAGTTAAAATGACATTGATTCACCCGCCCCCCCCGCCCCCCACCTCCCCCCCGTCCCACCCCGTCCCCCTCTCAGTGTCATTTTAACTCCAACAATTGGTATCATAGTGTAGGGTCCTCTGATAGGTTTTAATCACCTTGGATTGATCTTGGTCTTGGAGTTTGTTTTTAATGGCACATTCTCAAGACGGAGCCTCTGTAACCAGAGCTCCGTTATTTGATGGAACAAATAATGTGTTTTGGAAAATCAGAATGGAAGCTTTTCTTATTTCTTTTGATGTTGATGTTTGGAGCATTGTTTTAAATGATTAAAATGTACCAGCCTCTATTCCCACTGATCCTACTGAAAAAAAGAGGTATGAAACAAATGCCAGAGCTAAGCATTCCCTCTTGTGTGGGTTAACTAAAGATGTGTTCATTAAAGTCATGCATTGCAAATCTGCTCATGAAATCTGGGGAAAACTTGAAACTATATACCAAGGGAATGAGAGTCAAACTGTCAAAAATCATTACACTCAAACATCAGTTTGAGGAGATGAAAATGAAGGATGATGAAAAAGTGGCTGAATATTTCCTAAGAGTTGATGAAGTTGTCAATGCTATGAAAGGATTAGGAGAAGAAGTAAAAGAGTTTGATGTGGTTACAAAGGTCATTAGAACCTTACCGATTAAATTTGAATATAAGGTATCAGCCCTTGAAGAAAAGAAACATTTTGATAAGCTTACCTTAGATAGTCTGTAGGGAATCCTTACTGCCTATGAAATGAGAACTAGCAAAAACAACTCAACTGGAAAAGAAACTGCCTTTAACACTGAGAAGAAAGAAAAAGATGAAGTTAGTGAGTCAGAGTTGTCTGATTCTAAAGAATCCCATTTTGTTAGAAAACTTAAAAAGGGATCAGGAAAATATAAGGGAAAACTTCCCTTTAAATGCTTTAACTGTGGTAATACAGGTCACTTTGCTGCAAAGTGTCCCTATGATAATCAAATCAGTGACAATGAGAAATCTGGAAAACAGCCTAAGAAGAAGACCTTTAAACCTAAACGAAATTTCAACTTCAAAAAGAAGAGTTTGTTTAGTAAAGATGAAACTGACATTGAGTCTGAAGATTCATCAGTTGAAGAAGATGAAACCTTGTTCATGGCTGAAATTACTCAAAAAATGATTCAAACACCATTGACATTGAAGAAGGTGAGGTAGATCTTGAAAGTGAGCTGAAATGCGCTTTAAAAAGAGGTCAGAAAACTCAAAACAAGTTCTTGCTCAAGAACATAAACCGGATCAAGAAATGGTCTCTCTGAAAACTCAGCTTGAAGAAGCTAAAAGAGTTGAAGACTGCTTTCGAGAGATTGTAAGCTGCAAAGATCAAGAAATTCAAAAACTAGAACAAGGAGTAGTTTGTCTTAGGAAGGAAATTGAAAAATATGAAAGCACTCTAAAACTGAATGAGATGCTCAAAGAAGCAGAAGATGTATAAAGATAAAATTGGTGTTGGTTTTGTTGATGGTTTTTGAGACCGCACCAACACAGAACAAAGTTTCCCAAATGGACACTCTATTCTCTCTTGAACAAAGTATTCAGCGTGCTAAGATTGCAAGTAAGATCACGCTTTCAACTCCAAGGTTCTTGAATTGCGAATAGACCCAGTTTGGTTGATGTGTATATGCTGTGTTCTCACGAGGGGACTTACGTAATTGTTCAGAATGCGTGCAATAACAACCAATATATGCTTTTAAAGGGGATTTTGCGCGAATGATTTGGCTTTAGCGTGCAAGTGTCCTAAAACTAACCAAGATTATGCAGAATTTTGAATGGCTGTAGAGATTTCTAAATTCTAAATTCTAACCTAAATGCAAATGGGTGTTACGCTCAACCTAAATGAATTTCGACAAACATTGTTTAGCCTCCTGTTGGACAGCGTCAACAAAGTAAGTGCAATCTTCAAAGGATGAAAATGATGTTCAAATCACGATTCAATAGTGCAGCTACCATCACAACGATGCATAACTACTTATGAACCTTGATCGAAGTTAAGTACAAAAAGTCCAGTTGACCACGCAAGACGTGCTTACCATCAGTAAGAACGTTAGTGGTATGGATAAAAGAAATTCACTTATATCAAGCATAAACATCCATATCTAACTACAAGCATGAAATTAAGTTCCTAATTGAAGTCAAAGGAATAAGAAACCTCACGAACTATTCGAAACAAAGTTGGAATTCACCATCAATGAAATGCTTTATTAAGAATAGCCTTTTGTGACAATCTCTTACAAAATTCTCAAAGGGAGAATTCCCCTTCTTCTTCAACAATGCAAATGAGAAACTACTCTAACTTAAAAGCTTCTACTCTCTATTCTGCTTCACTAATTGCTCTCTACTCTCTGATTCTATGACTACTAGAGTACAAATGAGGGGGACTCCCCCTTATATAGCTGGCCTGTTTCAACCGACGGCCCAGATCGAATTACAATGGAGGGCTCAGATCGAGCCACCTCAGCCCTAGACAAGCTTTGCCCTAAAAACCGCCAGAAGGTGGAGGAGTGGCGTCATAAATGCTCCCAAAATAGCAAATTCCTCCTTTGACCACCATGAGCAATTAATGCCCACTACCCTTCTAGAAGATTCTCGTCCATGACCCGGATTCCTTTGTTCTTCTCTCGGACCGCGTACGCCATGAATCGTGCCAGCACTGCGTCGACCTCTTCTTCAGAAATTGATGGAGTAAGATTCAGCTGATACTCCAAGATGGCTACCATTTGCTCGTGCTTCTCACAAGATTTTTCCCAAGTCTCCATAGAATCCTGCGTGCTCTGAATGATTGTTGAAAACGTGGAGATGTTTTCAAAATCCAACTGGGAAAATGTCCTCATCTCTGTAAAGAATGGCTGCAACCTTGCCCTTAGTCCTTCTGCATCAACCTCTTCATGCGCAAGCCTTCTTGCGAATACTGCCTCCAAAGTGTTAAGAATACTCTCATGAATATTCCTCATAGCCTTTCTGATCCTGGAGGACTCCATTGCTGCAGTGTCAAAGAAACTCTTCCCTGTGAATGCTGCTGAATGCCACCCACGGAAATCATACCTATCACCTGCTTGAATTACCCCTTCATTCACCAGAGTTTGCGTGGGAACACGCATCAAAACAGCAAGACGTGGGATAGTTTTGTCTTGAAAGATGTGGGTATCTCCCCAAGCTTGCTCAACATCATCCAAGCGTGAAAGAATACCGGAGGCATTTTGAAATGCTGAGGCAAGATCCGCCATGAACTTTTCTGCTTCAAGGCGAACACCTCTCACCCACTTATCTCCTTCTCGTACAGCCCTCTTCACTTCTTCAAGGCCGCTGATCGGCTCTCGTGGCAACTCCGGTGGAAGTTCTGCCGCTGGATTACCTTGAACAACAGGATGTGCGAGATTTTGTACATACTCAACCAACGCCTTGTGCTCTTTCTTCAACCTCTTATACTTTCCTTCCTTCTTCACCAGCCTATCTTTCAATGCTTGAAACGAACTTTCAGCTTCTTCCACCACTTGTGCTCCAGAAGGACGTCCCAATTCGACTGTGGTGATTGTGTACTTCTCCGGCATTGCATCACTCAAGTCATGATCCTCCCTTGGGGCAGCGATATGAAGGCTGCGGGAACCGGCCTCATTTGTTTCCATCCTTGTATATTTTCTTGCCCTCTTCCGCTTAGGCGACTTGCTTGTCCTATTTAAGAGTTCTTCCATTTCAATTGCTAGGTCGGCGTCATCACCTTGGTCCCTTCTGATTGCCTGTGAAAGCCAATTTCGTTGAATATCATAAATAATCAAGGGCTGCTCCTCAGTTGCTTCCACTTCCCAAACTTCTTCCCGAGCAGTATTTGTTGGAGGCTCAATTATCTCGACCTCTTGATCACTTCCCTCATGAGTCCTAGCATCTTCTTCTCCGAAGGAAAAGTCAAAGTGGGTTTCCATATCCGATTCTTCCCCTTCATCCCGCTTACTGGTAGCTTCAGGATCATTGACGCTCTGAGTATCTATTTCTTTTGGTATTGGCTGGTTGACTTCTCCAACTTCCGGCTCCTCATTTCTCGGAGCTCTCTGACTAGCAAACAATGAAACTTCACGCCTACTGGAAGAATGAGATACCAGCTGAGTGGACACTGTATCCTCTGACCCCTGCGGCTCCGGCTGAACGGGCTCCCTTCTTTTTGATTCTGGACCTCGTGTGAGTTGCTTCTTCCTCTTTGCTAACACCGGCGGCCTTCTATCACCCATGAGGTCATATGTGAGGGCGACTGACCTTCTCCTTAATCTATTAACACGCTCATCCACCCATGCTCTAGTGAATGTCATGACCGGGATAGACAGAGTGTCTAGATCCACAATCTCTGGTTCGGCCCAATCTATTGGTGGCATCGGAGCGTTCTTTACCGTTTCATAATCTGGATGGGTGACCCTAGTATCCTCCTCAAGTTGATCTGGCACCTTAATCACCTCACACTCCCTGATTAGCTTTAGAGGCAGCCTTGAAAACATCCTTTTCCTAATTTCGTCCTCGCTCCCAGCATTTGCCCAAAAGTCTTCCAGGTGGGCCTTGTGTTTGTATTCTTCTCCTTGAACCGTTCCAATCATTCCCTTAGGATCGAAACTCTGTCGGCTGGTATAAAGGGTTAACTTGTAGAATTTCAGCTCATCCTCGGCCTCTTTGGCTGCTTGTAAGGTAGGGCATTCCTCGAGTGAATTTCCCAACACAATGGGAAAATGCAAACCTCCCTTCTTCTTTCGCCTTATAATTTTGTCGTAGGCCACCAATTGCCTAGACAACTCGAGTAATATCATTCTATTAGTTGGATACCTTGGCAACTTGTAAACATATGAATCATAACCCGGAAGCCTCAGATAGGTGAACTTCGGGAATTGGACGAACCAACACCCATATTCTTCGATGAGCATCTGAGCTTCCTCGGATATCCTCTGTTGTAGCCTTTGCTGAAGGGTCCTTGTGATGTACATGGTAAAAGCGTCATTCACTCTTTGAAAGTCACCAGTGTGAGTAAGATGTAACTATCTGCATGACTGGTGAATCTTGAACTGATTGTAGCCGCAGCCAATTGGCTCCTGGTACGCCAATCCTCTGTACTTGGTCATTCGAGCCAACATGTAAATGACATATGAGCTCATATAAAATGTTTTTGTTCTTCTGAGGCTCCGGAACTGCTCATCGATGTTATCACTTATCATCTTCGCCTAGTTTACTTGCTCGTTCCCCTCGAGCACTACACTGATGTAAAAGAACATCCATGGCTCGAATATGAATGACTGTGGGCTGCCATTGACTCTGCTGAGAAGCATAATGATGTCGCAGTACTCTTGCTTTAGCTCCTCCGAGATTATCTGTTTCGGTAGCCTGGCAGCAGGTGGCTTTGGCTTGCGCATCCATGAGGTGTTTATCCTTTTCATGCACTTTTCAAAGGTGGTGGCGTACATCTTATCTGCCTTGGCCTTGGACTTATACAACATATTGTCCGTAGCAAGTATTCCAAACGCCTTGCCAATTGCATCTGGAGCGAAATTAGCCATGATCATACCGTCCGGAGAGGTGATAGTCCGATCCTCAGAATTGTAGAAGTTGGCACACTCAAGGATCAACTCGGGACAACGGACTGCCGGTTGGAAGCCTGTTGCATTGTACAATCCGCTCTTGACGATGTTACGTGATGCATCTGTTGGAAGGTTGCCACCTTGCCCGTACATTCGGCGTATGAATGTCTCGAGGTTGAAGGACCCGAGGTTGGTGTCCGTCAAATTGCCATACTTTGAGATGATTTTCGACTCCGGGATAAAGGACTTCTTTAGGCCCTTGATGATCGCCTGCCTGGAGGCGTTCTCTTTGACAGCTTCGTTGTTTGCAGCCTTAGTTCCAGCCTTGCTAGTTCCAGCAGCGTCAGCCATCTGCAAACAAAAGCGAATATTACTCCATCAACTTTTTAAAACAACAAACACGCGAGGCGGCTGGCGGTTGGAGTTGGCTGCAAAAATAAATACAAGTAGCCTCAGCATCCAACTTCAACTTTCGACAACTTGCAGCCAAAAGAAATATTCAACTCCACGTAAGAAATCCATTCCAACAATTTCAACTTCGGAAAAAGCGTTAAGTTTCAGCAATATTTAAAATCAGCAACTCCGAATATTTAAAATCAGCAAGCTTGCGAATTACAAATTACCAAGTTTGAAATCAGCTCTTCGACAGTTATACATCAGCAACTTCGAAGAGTTTTAAATAAGTCTGAGAGTTTTAAACGTGCAAGTTTAAATCAGCAAGTTTCAATAATTTAGAATCAACTTTTCGAAAGTTATAAATCAGCAACTTCGAAAAGCAATCAAAACTAGCACTTCGAAAATTATAAAACAGCAACTTCGAAGGCTTTACAATTTAAATCCAATTTGATTGCAACACTCAGCAACTTCAAACAACTTC
Organism: Sequoia sempervirens; assembly: GCA_007258455.2. Taxonomy (NCBI): domain Eukaryota; kingdom Viridiplantae; phylum Streptophyta; class Pinopsida; order Cupressales; family Cupressaceae; genus Sequoia; species Sequoia sempervirens. The sequence goes on along the minus strand of VDFB02290178.1, from coordinate 3,949 downwards.
GAAAAAAAAAATTAAAGCTCAAGCAATTTCGAATTCTCCAGCATAAATAAATGATTTCAGCATTTCTACTCTTAACTTCAAAAGCATTTTGACTTTCAGCAAGATAAAAAGTTTCAGCAACTTCGGGTACTTACCTCAGCAACGTGAAGAAATAAAAATGCTAAAACCTTCAAACTTTACTTCGAAGCACTTCGCAACTCCGAATCTCAGCAACTTCAAGAAATCAACTTTCAGCAACTTCAATCTCTCAGCAACTCTCAAATGAAATCTCACAACTCAACTTGCCAGCATAAATTTTAACTTCGAATCTTGTGAAATGAGAATGAAAATCCTCAGAGTTTTATAGCAAAAGGCTGGCGCTAATTTTAGCATATGCCTTTTATTCCCTTCATAATGACTGACGCGTTTGCTAAATTTAAAAGGGAATATTCCAGTCGTTAGGCAGTTGTTATGACAATTTGCTATTCGGGGAGATTCTTTCCTCGATTTAAATTTAAAATTCCCTCCCGACTGCCAGTTACCTCAAGTAATTTCGAGAAAATCATTTTTACATCGATTTGAAGTTATCTCAACTGCATTTTAAAATGGCACTTTTAATTTATTAAAAATTTAATTTAATAGCCATTTTAATTTATTTCTTCAGCGCACTTTAAATATTCGATATCAATCGTCAAACTTGGCTAGGCATAATTTTATTTTCCATCCGTAATTGACTTCCAAAATAAATTCCCCTTGTTAAAATCATCCGAATTTCACAATTTCGTGGGTCAAAATCGAAAGGGGAATTAAATATTAAACTTAGGAAAATAATTAATTAATTAAATTAAATTAATTTCTCTGTCTTGGGCAAATTTCGCAATTAATTGCCTAGAGAAATTTCATTTCCTCCAAACGCCTTTTGCTTGAGCCTTTTAATTACTTCGAACGCTCCATTTAAAATTTTAAAATTTACCCCCTTAAAGGTGGGCGCATATGACATCACAAGCTTTTAATTTAAACGCCCCTTAGTTCATTTTGTATATTATTTTTTTTTTATTTCCCCCTTAGGCGTACTTTGAATGGTAAAGTTTGAAATTAAAATTACGCCTTGCACTTAGGAACTTTAAGAGTCTCATTGTCCGAATTAAAAGGAGGAGGGCGCATTTCATAGGAGTAACTTCCATTTATGCTTTGGGCGCAAAAGAGAGGCCGAGCTTTTAATTTTTTGAGATGGGCGCATATGATACCCAGAGGTTTCAATTAGCACTTGGCGGATTTCCAGATTTCCCAACGCCCTTAAAAATTTATCAATCTCTCTTCAAAGCTGGGCGCAAATAGAGTTGCTAAGCTTTAGATTTCAAACGCCTTTAAATTTTGTATTCTTTTCACCTTCGGGCGCATTTTGATAGTTGAGCTTTTAGGGGCATTTGATAGGCTCAACATTCAATTTGAATTCCCACGCATTTAGCATTTCCAGATTTCTTCATGGGCGCATATTAAAGAGGGAGCTTTCAGGCGCGCATATGAGGGTCTTAACTTTCAGTTTTAACACTTACATCCTTTTTTTTTTTTTTTTACCTCTTTCTTCTCCAAGCGCATTTAGATGGGTCTCCGTCTAGTTTCACGCTTAGAGAGTTTGCACATTACCTTGGGCGCATTCTACATGGCCAACATTCACTTTTCTCTTTAGGCGCATTTGACTCAAGCATCTTCCAATTTGTGCCTTGGGCACATTTGCTAGGGTCAACATTCACTTTTGATTTTTACGCCTTAGCATACTTAGAGATTCCTTGCAACATGGGGCGCATCCTTCATATCAAACTTTTAATTCATGTCCCAGGCGCATATTGATCATGGTACTTTTAGTTTTAAGAAAGGCGCATTTAGACTTGTCTACTCCCAATTTCGTCACTTAGATAAATTTTGCCAATTTCAACGTCTTTGTAAACTCAGGCGCATTTGAGGGGTTAGGCTTCCAATTTCAACTTAGGCGCATATGAGACCCAGAGGTTTCAATTTTAACTTAGGCGCATATGAGACTTCTACCTTCCAGTTTAGGCTTTGGGCGCAAATCACCTACCAAACTTTCATTTTTGGCTTTGGGCGCAAATCACCTACCAAACTTTCATTTTAATGACTTAGACGTTTTTCTTGTTTCCTCCTTGAGCTAGGCGCATTCTGAAGGATCAACATCCACTTTCAACGCTTGGAGAGCATTTAGATGGGTCTCCGTCTAATTTAAATGCCTTAGTGAAATTTTTCACTTTTAACACCTTCATAGAGCCAGGCGCATTTGCACGCCAGAGCTTTTAATTCTGAGACTTAGCAATTTTATCACATCTCCTTCATATTGAGGCGCATTTTAACCTTGCAACTTCAAGTTTTCCAGACTTAGTCATTTTCTGCCCCTGTTCAGCTTTCAAAGTGAGTTTCAATGCCGGACTTGAAATTTTATCTATTTTAGCAAATTTTACGCCCTCTGCCAGATTTAAGTTGATTTTCCTCGGTCAACCCTAACTCGCCCTGAGTTTCTATTTTTATAAAGTTCCTTAAATTTTGCGCCGTTGACCGAATTCTGACCTTGGGAAGCCCGATGTCTGCCCTGCTCTGAATTTCAATTGATTTGTGCCGTCAGTGCCTGATGCCTGTTTGTACTTGCTATTTTTAGCAACCTGCTAAAAATAGAAACTGTTCAGAAAGTCTTCAAATTTCATGTGTTGAATGTCTGAAACATGGTGATTGTGACTGGATGTTCGTGCTTGACTGCTATATTGTGCCCTTGATTTTAGGAAACCCTAATTGACCTGCTAAAAATAGCAATTATCTGATTCTTCATTCTCTGTAACTTGGTTTGCCTTGAAATTCGCGCCACGGATCACTTATCACCTGTTTGTCCTGTACCCGTCGAGATCTGGTGTCAACCTGCCAATTATAGCTGCTTCTGAAGTGACTTACTATTTATAGTAAGTGCTCGTTTCTGAGACTTCCTTTGCTCCGTTCGACTTGAAATTTGGACAGTGTGCCCCTTGCTGGTGAATTTACCCCTCTACGCTGACACCGAGATCAACTTTCTATTTATAGCCTGCGGTTGGAGCATTTTACTAAAAATAGCAGGTTCTCCGATTGCCTTCAAATTTTGCCAGCAGACTATCCGAAGGGTGCTGATTGTGATGGATACCTCAGTTTTGAATATTTTGTCCTCTGATTCCTCATTTTTAGCGCTGAAGCTCGAAACCCTAATTTTGTGCATGCTGCTCAGATGAGCTCCGTTTGACCTCGTTTCAGTTGCATGATGATCAGCTTGCATTTCTGAGGTGTTGAGTGGCTGCCTGAGAGATACCTGCTAAAAATAGAAGGCGGCCGGAAAAGTGACCGACCGGCTGCCGGATGATCTTGCATGTCATACTGCCCGAAAAATCTCGGAAAACCCAGAAAAACCCAGAGAAATCTCCAACATGCACGCACTGGCTAAAAATAGTAAGTTTCCGGAAAGTGGTCAGCTCCATTTGCATGCTATACCATCGCGAAGCTCTTGGAAAACCCAGAAAGAAAATGCCGACATGCGCTGAAAATGTCTGCATGTAAACCCTGATATTGGCCTCCGAAGGCCGAATGCTGAAAGTCATCATCATACTTTGCATGCCACATCACCGCGAAGGTCTCGGAAAACCCAGAAGGAGTCTCCGGACATGCATCAGAAAATGTAACATTAAGACCTTGAAATCTGCTCTGGAAGCTGTACTGCTAAAAATAGCAGGTTGTCCGTTTTTGCTCAAAATTTGTCAAAAGTGAACTTGAAGTGCTCGGAATGCAATGAAGTTGTCCAAATGTGAGTCTTAAGAAAATCAACCCTAAACTGACACTTACTAAGAACAGAAAGTTGGCAGAACTTAGTGAAAATTTAGGAGTTACTTGCTGAAAACATGGTAGTAGCAGTGTTAGGCTCAAAAGCTGACAAACCAACTCAATT
>VDFB02290177.1:0-25482 GCA_007258455.2 Sequoia sempervirens | reverse complement strand
TTGTCTCAAGTGATAGGATTAAGACACTTGTCATGATCTTGTCTTATCCTATCTCTCATCCTTGCCTTTATAAGCATGGCATCTCTAGCATATTTTGCATTGCACTGTATTGTATTGCATAGCATATTGATCATTGTATCATATTGCAATCCTTGTTTGGTGGAATAGCATCTTCCATTGTTGCTTCTCTCTATCTCTTGTGGAGGTTATTTGGTGTTGTAGATTGAAGATCTTGGGTTGATCACTTCAACATGGAATAGGCAAGAGTCAACAAGATTTGAAACTTAAATTTTCAAAATCTGGGTCAATTTTGTGCAATGTAGGATCAATCTCATATGTTGTGGGATTCACTTGGGACAAAAAAGTGAGCACTAATACTAAGATAGTGAAGGAATATATAGGAGTGGGTGGAAGGATAGGTGTACTAAATGGTAGATTTATAGGAATATGTGCAAATGTGGATAAGATATGATCAAATATATAGGAATGTTTGAATAGAAAGGAGTGAGGGATTGAGGAATGAGCCCAACTTTATACAAGAATGTACCATTTTTTGATATATAATTGCATTAAACCATTCCATTAAAATGGCCAAACGAAATAAAAATTGGCATGGATATTCACATTTCCCCATTACTATATATATACCTCTTGTTTCTTATTCTAATTCCATGGTTTGACTTCTAGTATGTGATCAAAATTTTTCTTGTGGTCATTTCTTCTTTGGCTCATGGCCATATTTTTTTGTAATATTAACTGTTTTTGACCTCAACTATGAAAAAGTGGGATACAAAAGGGTGCAACCCAAGATATAACAGGTGCAGCCAAGATATGGTAGGTGCACCTAAAGGACTCAAAACATTAGAAACATATAAAACAATGGGTTCTACAACTAACCTTTCAAGAAGGAGATATCAGAAGTTTGATCGAATATGTTGAAGCAATTGGTTTTTTCTCAATTTGTTCAATATTTTTATTTTATACAAGGCAAAGGAATGGTGTATGACCTTGATTCTAAACTAACAGATAACTTAACCCGGATCCTTTTAAAGAAACAAATTGAAAAAACCAGATAATAAGATCCCAAGTCAAATGAATCAAAATAAAGATATGTCAGTGGAAGTTAAAAGTTACAATAAAGAAAATTGAATGAATTTCAATGTAGTTTCTCTTGAGATTTGAATTCAAATATGATGTCTATCAAGAATGGTCTATGATGGATGAATCCTCGATTCAATGTGTTGTTATTTTCAAAACCTCTTAGCATCTTATTTCGTATCTTCTTTATTTGCTTCATGAAAGGTATTATAATAGTATATCAGCGGAGAAGATATCATCACCAGTTTAAATATTGTAAGGTATTATGATATTATACACAATGACCAGTCTCACGAATAATTATAGAATATTCTTAACATTGCCATCAAAATTCAGGTTCTGTTTTGTTTGATTTTGTTATTTCCTAGTCTTTGTTTGTAGACTTCCTCCAGTATTTTAAAGATGCAGTTATGTAAATAGAATATAAATATAAGCCATTTTTTATATATCCAGTGGTGTAAACTTGTATGCCAACCTTTTGCCAATTATTTAATCAGAAAAGTAGTATTAAATTTTGTAAGGTTTATATAATCTGAAGTGTTAGTTTGTAGTTATGTATTAATGCTGTGTTAATTTAATTGTTTGTGGTTAATAGTTTAGATAGTTTTTAATTATTGATGGGTATTTGATGGTTATGCGAGTGATTGAAAAGAGATGGCTTTATAAACCTATATTCAAGAATGTAAATCTAATCCACACAATATATTTTTGTGTGCTCCTTTTATATCATTAGCAGATATAAATTTTTATTATTTCTGTATATTTGATCCCGGATCTTCTAGAGGTATTAGAGCATGATAAACTGAAAATGGGAGGATAAATATAGCTTCTCTTGAGGTGTTCGAAAGAAAATTTGATATTGTTAAAGTTGCAATAGAACTGTTTCATGGTAGCATTGTTGCTGGTTGTGCATGCTGCTTTTATGCCAATGTCCGACATTACAGTCATTTGAAACAGAACGGCACATTTTGAACTTTGCAGTCAAATGTTGAAAATATCGTTCTTTGAAAAATACTAGTTGACTCGTGGATGTGCTGTGTGAAGTCAAAGTTATGTTGAGTTAGACAAGGTATAAACTTAAAAAAAAAAATTATGTACGTAATTTGGCCGTGGCATATTCACGGTATTACAAAGAGATTTTTTTTTTTTAAACAAATTAAATGTGGGACTGAAAGAAGAGTGATAAAATTGTGAAAGAAGGGCCTTAGAAGTGATGCCATTCAAGAAATTGTAGGTTTTACTCTGATTATTTGCATGAGAATTGTAGTGTTTTGGGTCTTTATGAGGAGAAGGGTTCAATTCCCATCAAATGTATTTTCTTCAAATTTATGTTTTTTTTGTAACTTTTATATTATTTGGAACTTCTAGAGGCATTGTTTTTTAATTTTAAAGGCATATTTTTTTATTTTTTTAGAGAATTTAGATGTAAATAGTTGTATTATCATTTGAAATTGGCATGTTGCATTATGCAAATAGGCTCTTGTATATACGTATTACATTAATTTTTTGTGCTATTGGAGATTCTGATGGTACATCTAGTGAATAGATCAAAATGGAGGTTGGAAGACCCATAGTAGGCTGGAGAAATATTTCCATCTTCAATTAGCTTCTTGCTCAAAGATTGAGCACATTGCTTGAGAGACAGTTTTGGTGGTAGTTGTATTTCCTTTCAGTTCGATGGTTGCAGTTTTTTCAGTTTGGTGTGTTGTGTTCAATATTGGTTTCCTTTTGTTCAACATTGATGACCAATAGTGGTTTGGTGGAGATATATCATTTTGCTTGCCACCTCTTGACTGATAGGGGGGAAAGCAGGTCTTCATGATGAGTAAATGAGTGGTTTTATACCTTTGATAGGGGCTACCTATACTAGAGAAGTAAGGGAAAAGTGGGGTTAGTTGATATTTGGTTAAGTATGTTAGAGTTGGCTATGGAGATACCAAGATCTAGAGGCCAAATGGAAAGCACAAAGAGATCGATATGCAATGCTCAAGATTGCAATGGAATTGATTATCCAAGAATTCCTCTATAGAATTCAATATATAATGTATGAGAACCCCTTGGTTATATAGCCAATGTGAGACATAAGCTGTCATATGAATATGACAAGTGTCTTAGTCTTATGATATGAGACAAGTAACTTGACATAAAAGTCAAAAAGATAAGATCTAGATATGACAACTAAGTCTTCTATAAAGAATCTTAAGACCTAAGTAAACTTAACATGTGAATATGTCCCTTAAGTCCCTAGTAAGTGAATTAACTAAGTACAAGACATTTATTCACACCAACATCCCCTCTTAAGTGCAACTTAGGGAGTAGATTATTATGCAAATGATGCAAAGATGCAAGGATGGGTCCAGGCTACTAGGCCATGTTAGGTACCCATGTACAAATGTAAATGCAATCTCTTACAACCGGAGAAAAGGAGAAAACCCAGTGGGACAAAACTCCTCCCCAAAAGAGAGATGAAAACAAAATACTCTCAATGATAAATGAGAAGGATAAAACCCCATACGAAGAAAAAGACCCCCTCATAAGAGAGAAGAAGAAGAGAGACCATGCAACCCCCCTCAATGGTGATTCTCTTGCAACGGTAGAAGCTCAACATTGAATGCTCAAGATGATCTAATCTCGTCGAACAACATTCCTCCCCTTAGGAAGAAACAAAACCAAGATGATATGCAAGATGTCTTCCCATTCCTAAAAGGAAGATGTGGGAAGAAGAATCTAGCACTGAAGCTCTGATACCATGTTAGAGTTGGCTATGGAGATACCCAAGATCTAGAGCCAAAATGTAAGCACAAAGAGATCAATATGCAATGCTCAAGATTGCAATGGAATTGATTATCCAAGAATTCTTCCATAAAATTCAATATACAATGTATGAGAACCCTTTGGTTAAATAGCCAAGGTGAGACATAAGATGTCATAAGATTATGACAAGTGATATGTTACAACTAACTTGATATAAAAGTCAAAAAAATAAGATCTAGACACGACAACTAAGTCTTCTAGAAAGAATCTTAGGACCTAAGTAAACTTAACATGTGAATATGTCCCCTAAGTCCCTAGTAAGTGAATTAACTAGGTAGAAGATATTTATTCACACCAACCAAGTAGTTGGTCATTGGTTGAGGATGAACTCTACAGCTATAGGTACAAGGAATCATTAGGATAGTGGTTATTATAGTTGACAATGAAGAATCTTGCTCATATTGCATGTGGTATAGATGGTCAAAGGCATGTTGAGAGATGATGAATCTCAACATGATTGTGCCAGGAAAAGGCAAATCGATCTTTAGATTGTGGGAGGTAGTGGCATAGCACTCTAGATGTATAGGACTGGTAGGTTTTTCTCACACAGGAATGTGAAGCAAATGGTTAGGCATTAGGAGGATTCATTCAAGTTCAACATGGGTTGATCAATACCAGGAGATAGGTGATTGGTTTTATAGAATGGCAACATGAGTGATGAGACAAATTGATGGATGCTCTAGATCATGTTTTGGTCTCCTTTGGATAAGGGGGGGAGGGGTTGCTAGATTTATATGATCCAAACTGTTAGCTTGTGGCTATGTATTAATGTTAAGTTAGTTTAAAGGTTTGTTAATAGTTTAGGTAGTTTTTAGTTATTGATGTGTATTTGATAGTTACTTCAGTGGTTAAAAAGAGATGTCTTTATATGCCCATACTTGATAATGTAAATTTTATCCATATAATACTTTTTTGTTTGCTCTTTTTATATCGTTTGCAGATATAAATTTTTATTATTATTTCTGTGTATTTGATCCTGGATCCTACAAATTTTGGCTATCAAATGCCACTTTCCTTCAATAGTCAATGATATGTTATTACTTAGTTCTCTCATTTTCCATTGTTAAATTACATAAACAATGAAAGAATTATAGGTCCACTTACCATATCTTCATTGATCACGTGGAAACCCATGCAATTTTGTGAAATCTGTGTATTAGAATTCAGTGTAATGTTTCTTTTTATAAGATGACAATTTGGAAATATTTTTAGTCCAAGGTTTTTAAAGATTGTAATTTCAACACATGGATATCTGCTGGGTATTGCAGGTAGAATGCAGGCATCTAAAATGGGAGTCAGCCTCTCAAGTTGACCTACAAAACTGCGGTGCAGAAGTAATGTGCGTGCTTGTTTTTTTTACTACCTTAAGAGATTTTGAACAGATTGTTAACAAGTAATATTTTACTTTTCTCTTGGTATCATTTGCTTAACAGATTGGGAGCAGATATTATTTATGATATTTCATGTGTACCACACCTTGTACGGGTGCTGGCTGCACTTCTGCGGACTAGGAAGACATCAGATTTAAAGCAGTTGATAACCAATTCCAAGAAAAGCTCTTTTGAGGGCATGATTACAGAAGAGAAGCTGGATAATAATTGCAACGAAAATAAAGATTCAAGCATCTTTTATACCAATACATATCCTGTTGCATATATAGCAACGGTTATCAGGAACATTGATACATTCAATTGTTTTCTGAGATTAGCATTTGAAGCTGGCTTAAGAGTTATAAATATAACAGAAGTGACGGGTTCATTGAACCTGTTGCCTTACTTATCCAGTTTTGATAGATCATCCGTTATTTTGTACAGGATCTCATCTCTGCATTCTTGAGACACATTGTAGTTGAAAAACACAAAGCTGAATTTCTTATAATAGAAATTGTTAACTGCACAGGGCAATTTTAAGTGGATATGTAGTTTTATCCTTGCATATAAATTTTATCTAAATTTTCATATTACCAGGATTAATTTCTTTGAGTTTAATTGGTGTAATTGGAGAAACTAGATAACAGACAATACAAGCTTCCAGATTATATTGACTAATTTATAATTATTAGGTTCTTAAAATGGAAAATGTAGAACGGCTCTAATAACCCCTCTTGGTTACTACAGATTTTTTCCTTCTTCACAAACCTTAGTGAACTAATGTAATCTTTACAATACTGTTTTCCATTGTTACCTTCTAGTCATCTATATCATTAATGTTGTTTCTACAGACGGGATCATTGTTACCTAAGATCATCAGTACTAATGAATGGTACATACAACTTATGACAGAAACATACAAGTACGCAATTTTTATCAATCAAGGTCATTTAGTATTACCTTATGACATCATGATCAACTGATAACAACTGCAATACCAATTGAAAAATCCTTAACATGGATCATTACAGAAGTTATGAGAATTCTAGTTACAAATACATCCACGAGTCAATGAGAATAGCATTACATCCCATTAATAAAACGTATAAAAAGCAAACATGAGCCCTATGCTTAAACATCAACAAGGTAGATCTGAAGTACTTCATTTATGAATGATATCATGAATTTGCATGACTCGGTAAGATTGATTGGATCCTGGTTTTAGGGGCAAGGGTACTTTGGCAATTCCAACCATGTGAACAAGAATACCCATCCATCTCAACCATTTGGACATGGTTGGCCTTTCAATGAGAAGGTTCACAATGTCAATGACCTGGTGACCTAATGTACATGGGGTAACTCAACTTAGCTACTTACACTCATTAGGTTACCATTATCAACAGATTATATACACATGGTGATTGACTCATACATACATAGTGATTAGCAAGTAATGAGAAGTGGATGCAAACCTATTGCATACAACTTCTCATTAACTAGTCCATTGACACTTACCCTTTAAGTACATCCCAATAAGAAAAAGAAATGATGGTGCATCCCATATGACACCAGCCCCCCTTCTTGTCCTTGGTTAATTGTCAATTGTGATGATGAATCAAGCATCCCATATTGTTTGCAATAATCAACTAGGGTAAATGTAAAAAAAACATGTGCCTATTAATGATATTTATAAACATATTGAACCTTTTGAGTGATTGGATCCTAACAATATACATGGCAATTGACTCATGCATACACAGTGCTTAGCACATAGTGAGAAGTGAATGTCAACCTATTGCATGCATCTCATTAACTAGTCCGTTGACACTTACCCTTTAAGTACATCCCAATTAGAAGAAGGAATGATGGTGGATCCCATATGACACCATTCCCCCTTCTCGTCCTTGGTTAATTGTCAATTGTGATGATGAAGCAAGCATCCCATATTGTTTGTGATCATCATCAACTAGGGTATAAATGTTAAAAAATATGTGCCTATTAATGATATTTATATAGCTTAGTGAACCTTTTGAGTGATTGGATCCTAACATCTATTAGTTGCATGCTACTAGTGAAAGTCTATCCAACTTGGAATGAGGTAATTTTTTGCATCCATCACTTGCAAATTATTGGTGAAAGTTGACTAAGCATTATCATATTGTGAATATCTTCTAAATCTATCACCTCTATGCTATTAATGAAAGTCAATTATACCCTACGATATGACGATTACTTCCTAGCATCTATCATCTACATGCTACTTGTGAAAGTTTGCTAAAACACACTTGTATTGGACTTGGTTTTGACATGTGGAGTTATCTTATAGCCAAATAAACATAATTAGGGTGTCTTAGGGTAATATCTCACCTAGGATTAGTGGCTGCAATATCAACCACCTAAACAAGCCTAATAGTTGGGCTATTGAGAACCATACATGGACATTATTTATGTCATACCAAGAACCATGTCTTCACCTAGTTAATCATATTACAAGGTATACCCTAGATCATCACTTGATATATGGTTATGAACTAATTCTAGTATGGAAAAGTTCTTGGTTTATATATTCGTTTGATTTGTAAGTTTATGATGTTTACCATTAGTCCTAATGCCCAACACAAGGAACAAGGTTTGTATTTTGCCTTCTATTGGGTTTAGTTCTCAAGTCATGGTGTATTGAGTAATCAAATAACATGATCAATTCTTTGTTTAAAAGGGACTTCCAATGGCCCTCATTATAATGTGGAACAAGAAACATTTGAATGAATACTAATCATTTTCTAATTAATAGTTGCAATGACTAAGTAACTTATGAATTGGCCTTAGGTAAGAGTCTCTAGGAATTATAAAAAATTGGAGGTCAAATAAGAGGTGGTAACATAATTGTTACTAGCCACAATTTCAAGTTTATTCAAGCCCCTTTTTTCTTAGACCTTTTCATTAAGTTGTGTCTCATATGGGTGTTCTATCATAAATATAGCAATCATATTTCAATACATGTCATGCATTTGGTATGTTGTCATTATGTCAAACAATTGGCAATCATTATGTTTTTAGGCATTATAACAACAAAAATCACACATCTAATAAATGGACATTTTTGTCAAATGGATATCGTGCATTCAATGAAATCCATCTCACAAGGTTGCTTGGTTCCCTTAATTCTAGTTTGACCTTTCAACACAACCTAACTAAGGTTGAAAGGCTTCATGAATTGTTGTTTGGAATTACCTATATCATCTTCCTACAAGGTCCAAAAGATGATACACTATTATCAAGTAAAAATTAGAATGGATGTCAAACAAGGAAGAAAAGTTTTTATCTTCTGTGGTGTTTTAGGAATTAATAAAATACCATGACCAATTGACATTTCATGCCATACCAATTTAGAGGGTTGTGGGAAAATTGGGCTTGTTGAGGAGGGCATAAGCCCCTAAAGTAACTAAATTAGTAGATTTAAATCTGAACTCTGCAATTGAGCTCTTTCTAAATGAAGTTAAATTTGACACTAATGGGAAGCTAAAATAATTTGGATAGTGTCTATGAGATAGTTTATAGGTAGACTAGCCGTTAGTTGTATTTCAAGAACATCTTTTCATTAATGAAAAAACTCATCACAATGCTAGCCCTCTTGTCAATGCCATGGACATAATCCTTCTCAACCATCCTAATGGCCTAGACTTCTTGAGAGTAGTGGGACATATTATGCATTAGCATGGTCCCTTAACTCAAGCGTTCATTGACCAATGTGGTGATACACATTCTAATTTATCCCATACCCAAACTCCTACATCTTTACTTACACCCAATACACACATTTATATCCTTACACATGTGGCTACATCTTCTATCCCACCTACTCACATAAGCACCTCTTCATTGCACACTGCTCAAATCTCCATTTCTACTTATTGGTTCATCCCCCCTTGTAGCCTCTTCCTATCACATATGTAGCTAGACCCTCTAGCTTATTGTAACCATGTGTTCTCAACCATTCACCACTCTTCCTACAACTAACACCATTCTTATTACTATTGCTACCATAGCTCCTCCCCATACTAGTGGCCTAGTAATCAATCAATTAATGAAAAATATGAGTCTCTAAAAGTGACTTACCTCTCTTTCTTCTACATCCCAACCCATGACTACATAGTACTTCCATTTCTTTGGACATTCTTGCCACACCTCTCCCTACATAGTTTGAGGTCCTCTAGTGCAACAAATATAATGGGAAATGGGATCCTCAAATCCATGTCTCTAGATTCATTGCCACTTGTAGTGATTCCATTTTTTATGGTAAATTATTAGAGAAACTATTCATGCACTTTCTTAAAGAGACCACCCTAGATTGGTTTTTCTCCTTTCTTCATCACTCTTTTATTCTTTCAATTAGCTCATTCCTCTCTTTTTACAACATTTTCAAGTAAACATTTGTTGATGGGTTATTTAAATACACTATTCATTGCAACCAAGGTACCAATGAGAAAATAATAGACTTGATCTTTCATTAATAATCTCTATTCTTTCAAATTCCTTCCTTATCCCCTTCTCAACTCTAATGTTCAATGATTCTTCATTGGTACTCTTCAACCTTGTATTTGGGATAAGATATTTCTTATGCAGTAGTCTTCTTTTCCACATCTTTGCATAGTCCTCAAGGGTTATTAGCAAACAATGAGATTAGTTGAGGTGCTTCCTTTGGCCAACCCACTTGCTCTTAATTTTTCTTTAGGGCCATCTACATCATATAATTCTCATTACAAAAAGAATAACAATTTATTAACAAAAAGTTAAACCACATTGTTTGTCAACCAAGTTGACTTTGCCACATCTATTTCTTTGATGTTGGTGATATCCTTGTGCTCATAGCACAATTATCATTTCATGAATTTTGCTAATCCTTTTCATACCATCTTTTAGCCACTTATTTATAACAAACTCATCCAGTTTCTGCTTATTCACTCTCTTGACACAAACCTCCCTCTCCCTAAAATAAATGACCCAAAGGCTTTATGCCAATATCAATAGGTCCTAGGCCATGATATTGAGAAGTGTGTGCACCTATGACATTTGATATAGGACTTGATTGACACTAATGTCATATAAGTTGCCAATGTTAATGAAATAAGTAATAAATCTATCACTCTCCCCTAATTAAAATATTCAAATTTATACACCCATTCCCTCAACACTCCATAGCTAAATATGTAGTTCCAATTACCACTTTCTTTCATTCTATATTTTTATCTTGCAAGTATCCCACACATCGCTAGTGCAAATCCCCTTTTTGATACTCCATTTTTTAAGATGGAAGGTATAGTGGATGTTCAACCTTCTCTTTCTCTTGTTGAACCAACTCTTGAATCTACCATTAGATTCTCATGCGATGATGTGATTGTTGATGTTTACGATGTTCTACTATACATTGAAACACTAGCTCATCAAGAAATCATTCATAGAGTTTTGGTGAACCCTATGAGCTCAATGAATAATATGTTACATAGGATTTCATAGGAGTTCTCATGCATCAAAAGGATGCACAAAGATTACTATTCTCCCTCAAATATCTCTATGTATGTGTACATGTCTTTTTATCCCTACTCTTGGTTCTATCATTCTCCTCATCCAAAATCAAACTCCCTAGATGTTCTTTTCCATGTGATTTCTACTTTAGACTGTGATTACATTCTCTTGGTTCATCCTTGGCTTATTACAATGCAAGCAATGCCTTCATAATTCATTCATTCACCAATGCCTAATATTCCCTCATGATGGTATTGCTCATACAATCCCCCATAGTAAATACCAACTACTTTCTACTCAAGGCTTCTTTTCTTTAGATGATTTCTTTCCAACCCTTTTGGCCCATCTAAACGATGCAATTATATTCTCTCGCCTATACTAGAAGTATGTCTTTAACAAGATACTTCTCCACATTTTGTAAGACACACAGGACAACTGAGAGGGGGGCTGAATCAATTGTACATTAAAACCTTAAACCCTCATTAACCATCAAACCCTTATTAATCATCAGTAGAATGTAAACATGTGAAACATAAACACATTCAACACTATGCACAAGAGAACACCAGATTTATGTGGAAAACCCTAAGCAGGGAAAAACCACGATGAGGATTAACTCACATATATATGAATAGCAACACCGAATACAATAGGATCACTATTAGTAGGGCTCACTAACAAGGGCTCACTACCCAAAGGACTCACTGTTTGAAAGAAAGAAGAATAGAGAAGATTGTTATAGAGAGATTCACTATCTCAGAGAAATAGGAAATATCCACCATTGCAAATCTACACCGACAACCTTTGGCTCACCGCCTCCAGTAACTTCAAGCACACTGAAAATCTAGACACCTTCTACTCACTGCATGCAATAGCCTTAGGAATTTAAGCTCACACTCAAATCACCACACTTGATCACATTCACATCTTTCACACACCACACACCATCTCCAACAATTAATCTTGTATATATATCCTCCACAATCTCAAAAACCTTCTTCATGTCGGCCACAATGAAACGTATGCACCTCAAATAGGCAACCACTAAATAGGTCGGCACCAAAACACTTTCATGGTGGAAAGAAGTGAAGGAAGACCATGCCAAGGGTTAAATAGGATTGAAATCTACACCGACATGCTTCACCATGCTTCCACAAACAATAAACAACCTTTGCAATTAGCACTAGTACGCTAGGTCACCCAACCTTGCACTAACACTAACAAGTGACTACATACATGCCTCTCTAGGTCCAAAAACAACATGCAGATCACAAAGCAACACTTTACAACATTCACACAACATCCTAGAATATTCTAGCATCATCAGAGTATTTTGCAACATTGCAACAACCACCTAAAACTGAGAACACAATTATCCTATGCAACTAGCAACACTGCCACATGCATACAACTTAATAACCAACCTTGTGGAACACTTGAACACACTACACAACACTGAACACACCTCTGTCACACTGCGCACTCTCTTATTCAAATTTTCTCAAAAGCACTTGGAAACCAAGTGAATCATATGCATCAACAACACCACAAACACCTGCTCAACATATCTACAACATTTGCAACACTTGCTCAATACCACAAACACTTCTCATCATGATCACACTAGAGTTTGAAAAAATCTCCCCATTTGCAACACCAACAATCTCCCCATCTACAATACATGTTCAACACCACACTAGAGGTTGACATCAAAGAAAACACTAAAGGCAACATAGTGCAACACACTCACTGTTGACAACAATAACAACACTACAACAATCTTTCTGACCATACTGAAGGTAGACATCAATATGGCATCAAACCACAACACATGATCCACACTAAGGGTGGACCCATAACTCTCTAATAGCTCCAACAATCTCCATGCACTAGGGGTTGACATAAATGACAACACTAATGAAAACACCAACAAATCTCCAACAATCTCCCCCTTTTTCGTTGATGGCAACACCAGCTCTGAAAAACCATCAATTAACAAAAGCAACTCTACAACTCCAACACTCAGACAACTCTCCCCCTAACTGGGAGAGTCCTTACACTTCTATCATTTTCTCATACTTCACTCTCTCTTTCCTTTTCCTTCATTTTTTCCTCCTTACTTGAGGAGTTTTTCAGACTTCAATCTCTCCCCATGTTTTTCAAACTTTATCTCTCCCCCTTTGACATCAATGGAAAAGGGCAATAGTCACTCCCTTTGACATCACCTGAAAGTAGCACTTTAGGAAACACCGACAAACTACTTTCTCTCACACTTACTTTTTCTCTCTCTCCACAACTTTCTATCTACTGCTATCTCCCCCTTAGGGGCACAAGATATGCTCCACCTGATTACACCAAAAAAATACTACTACCTACTCCCCTTGAGAGGTAGCCTTTATTAGTTTAGGACAAAGGAATAAACCTTGAATAGCCCACTTGGACAGATGCACAACTTATGCATCTAGTTGAAAGGAGGGGAAATAACCCCTAACTTTTACCGAAGATACTCAAATGTATCTTTTGGAATAGACTTTTTGAAAATATCTGCAACTTGATCCTTTGTAGGAACATACTCTAGCTTCACCTCATTCTTTGCAACTTTCTCTCTTAGAAAGTGATATCGGATAGAGATATGCTTTGTCCTTGAATGCATTATCGAGATTTTTGAAATATTGATAGCACTTGTATTATCACACAAAATAGAAATAGGCTCATCATATGACACTTTGATATCCTTCAATGTCTACTTCATCCACAACACTTTAGTACAACATGATGTAATATATTTTTCCTTTGTAGTAGATAATGACACTGAATCTCGCTTCTTACTCGACCAAGAAACCAACCTTCTTCCAAGAAAGAAAGAACCTCCACTTGTACTTCTTCTATCATCTACACAACCTACCCAATCTACATCTATATATGCACTTTAAGAGAAATCAATACCCCTAGGATACCATAGACCAAAATCTAGAGTGCCCTTCAAGTATCTAAATATCCTTTGTTGCAACATGTGATTATCTGGGATCTTGAAATCTTGCCAGAAGACAAACTACATGCATGATATCTGGTCTAGTAGCAGGAAGATATGATAGTCCATCAATCATTGATCTATACTTGCTCTGTTTTATTTTAGGAGATTCATCATTTTTTCTCAACTTGCAACTAGTAACCAGGGGAGTACACATTGGTTTAGAATCCTTCATTCCAAATTTCTTCAACATTTCCTTTACATACTTTGACTATGAAATGAAAATACCTTTTCCTAATTGACTCATTTGTAACCCAAGGAAGAAATTCATCTCCCCAAACATTGACATCTCAAACTCATTTTTGCATAGGCTCTGCAAATCTCTTACGCATACCTTCATTTCCTCCAAAGATTATGTCATCAATATATACAACCACAATCAGGATCTAATCTCCCCCAACCTTGAAGTAAAGCTTGTTATCTACTTTACCCTTTTTGAATCCTTGTTGCAACAATTATCTATCCAATCTTGCATACCAAGCTATAGGAACTTTTTTGAGTCCATACAATGCTTTCTTCAACCTGCAAACCATATCAACATCTTCTGATAATGAAAAAACTTTTGGTTGTTCAATGTAAACCTCTTCTTCCAACTCACCATTCAAGAAGGTAGACTTGATATCCATCTGATACACCTTGAAGTCTTTATGTGTTGCAAAAGCCAAAAACATTCTAATGGCTTCCATTCTTGCCATTGGAGCAAAAGTCCCTTCAAAATCTATTCCTTCCACTTGTGAGTGGTCCTTACACACAAGTCTAGCCTTGTTTCTACTAACTTTTCCATCCTCATTTAGTTTGTTCCTGAAAACCCATTTAGTTCCTATCACATTCTTGTTTGTTGGTCTTGGGACCAATTCCCAAGTCTGATTCTTCTCAATCTGTCTCAACTCTTCTTCCATAGCTTTGATCTAGTTCACATCCTTGCATGCTTTAATTATTGTTCTAGGTTCTACTTCTGAAAGTAAACAAAAGTTTACATGTTCCTCTGTCATAGCAACTTTTCTCCTTGTCAACACACCTTCTCTTATCTCCAGTGGTTTGATCTTCAAAATGATTCTTGTTCACATACTTAGGAGTCTTAGGGATCTTTTTTGAAGCTTCTTCCTCTTCAATTGTCATCTCATTTTATTTCTCTTCTTTTTCTTCTTCACTGCAAAGGATTCATTAGATTCATAACCTTCTATTAACATAGAACTTTGATGTGGCTCTTCATCCACTTTGAAACTTGCACTTTCAACGATGTGTGGTAGGTGGTCTGCAAAACTGATATCTATTTTTTCTTTCAAAAACAGATATTCATTATTTTAAGCATGTTATATTAATATAAAAAATATAATATAATTTTTTCATATAATATATTAATATAATATTTATTATAATATTATACATATTTATAAAGCAAAAAAAATCTTTGCACATATGTGTTCTCAATAACGGACATTCGTTATGTGAAACTTAGAATAGAGCAGGAGCGGGCTTGTTTTAATTTTTTTAATTTTAAATGTAAGGGGAAGTCATTCTGCCCAAAATTGATATTTGTCTTGTAAAAAAATGGATATCTATTGTATCCAAATTAAAAATTCTATTATATATTAAAGATTATATTATATTACATAGTATAACTTATATATTATATTATATAAAATGTAATATATGATATATTGTATATATATTACATATTATTATTTTTAATATATTATATTTATATATAAATGTATATATATTTTTGATCCATAAGAGAAATTTTTATTGATTAAATTTAAAGTGTACATAAATGGCCAATGGCCAACATGAAAAAATTGCAGCAGAAAGGTACAAACACATCTCCCTATTCTAAGTTGAATTTTGAACACCGAGGTTGGTGTGAGAGCGCAATTGCAATTGAATTTGATTCAATTCTGACTTGCGGATTTTCTTTTTCTTACTTTGTACCTCCTGCCAACCCTCCCCAATCACATTTTGCTGCAATTTGATAGTGTCCATGATTTTAGCCTGTGGCATACTCCCTCCACCTAGAGCCGAAGAACACCCCACATCCAACTGAATATTTTTTGTAGACGAGTTTAAATTTTCCATGTCTGATTTAAGGTGTTGCTTGTGTGCCAAACTGACTTCTAAAGAAGATTTCGTAGTTTTTTGTCTTAGCTATCCTTGCCCCAACATTTGTGGAGGTCCCATCCTTCTGAGAGGGCTTTGATTTCATTTCCTTCTCCTTTGACGAAGCTTTGATTGAGTAGTGATGAGGTAAAGCATTGTCTCACCAAGATTGTTGAACAGTGTTTTTGATGATTATAGAGCAAGAATTGGCCATATGTCCAATTTCAAAGCATTTCCTGCAATGGAAGGGTAAACCTCTGTAGTCTAGAAGTTTCATCCAACAACGATCTGCAAACTTGAAAGTGATGTTAGCAGGAAGATCTCTTATAACATCCGAGTATACTAGGATGCGAGCAAAAGATGTGTGTGTAAAATTTTTAGTGTCTAAATCCATAACAAGGAAGCTTCCCAAAGTGTTACTAATCACTTGGGAGCAATCCAAAAACCAAAATTATAACGAGAGATTTGGAAGATGAATCCACATAGGTTTAACAGAGAAAGTAGTGGTAGCAGGGTTGAAGTCTGGAAACCACGGTTTGAGAAGAAGTAGGCTTTTCCCCCATTTTTCATGCATAACTGCATCCCTATCCTAGATACAATCGAACACCACAATGAAAAATCCTTGAGTACAAGGGTAAATTTCTACATTACCTTTGAGTGTGGGTTACCAAGCCCTTGAGATCCAGTCATACAAATTTGGTAGTTTTGGCCACAAACGATTGAATTGGCCAATCAATCCGTTGGAAGCAAAATAATGCTCGCCAACTTTGACCTCCTTTTTTAGCTTCTCCAAAAACTCTAGGATAGGAGAAGAATGTTCCTTTTATGAGGGTATTTGAATAGTTCGTGGAGAACTTGAGCTTGTTAGAGACCGAGTTGTCCTTCAATGGTAGAGCATCCTAGGCCGCACATTTATATTTTTTCTCTTAACTCGAACCAACAAGCATGTCTCTGAAAGGCAGACTATCCCCATGCTTGGAGCCTATTGATTCCTAAGACTGAACATTAGGATGAAGAGGAATTGAGTCATCTGCCAATGAATTTTCTCGAGTTTCCAAAACCCTAGCTAAACTAGGGCACAAAACTGGTGGCATAGAAGGGCCTCCATCACCTCCAAAGCCTATCCTTGACCCCACCCCCCTGCGTGAACATGAAGAGGCTTGGATAGAGCATTCTTCCTGTCACAAAAATCCCTACTGGTTTCATTGAGAGAATGAAGGGAGCCATAATCCACAATATCCTTCATGTTGACACCCTGCGAGTAGATAGAGGTGTAACAGTGTGTGCGGCCATTTGTACCTATTTTCCCTCGCTCCCCACCAAGCCAAAGTGCTTAGGCATAGACCCATTGGTGTCATCACTGCCATGAGCAGCCCTGTGTTCACCAACATTGCCCATAGCATTGGAAGCCCTTGATGCACAAAAACTGGACATCAAATTTTTTCCCAATTTTGTGATTGAATTTAATTTTAATATATATATTAATGTATATTATATATTGTATTATTATTAAAATATTTAGATAAAGAAATGGAGATAGGGAGGGAGAGGTAGAGAGAGTTAGGGAGAAAGGGAAGGGGTAGGTGGAGTTAGAGGGAGGGAGAGAACACCCTCAACCCTCAACCCTATACCTTAAACCATAAACAACTCAACCATCAACCTTATACTTAAAACCTAAATCCTATAATCCCAACCCTTAACCCCATGCCTTATACCCTCAATCCATACCCTAAACGTTATACACAATATCCTAAACCCTAATCCCTATACCATATACACTTAACCTTAGACACTCAACCCTGAACATTATCCCTCAACTATAAATTCTCAACACTCAACCCTATACCCTATTCCCTCAACCCTATGCATGTAAGCCCTAATCCATCAACCCTCAACCCTATAGCTTAAACCCTAAACCCTAAACCCTCAACCCTCATCCGTATACTTTATACCATCAAACTTATAACCTAAACCTTGAAGATTTTTCTTCAATACTATACTTCAACCCTAAACCATACACTCTCAAACCTTCACCCTATTCCTTATACCCTCAATCCTTGAACCCTACACCCCATACAATCAACCTAATACTTAAGATCTAATCCCTCAAGCCTCAATCTTATACCTTAACCCCTAAACCCCTAAACCTCAACCCTCATCCATATACCCTATACCCTCAACCTTATAACCTAAACCTTGAATATTGTCCCTCAACACTATACTTAAAACTCTAAACCATAAACTCTAAATAGTTCACCATATTCCTTATACCCTCAATCCATACCCTCAATGTTTAACCCTATTCCATATACCCTCATCCCTATACCCTATACCCTCAACCTTATACCCTAAACCTTGAACATTCTCCCTCAACACTATACTTAAACCCTAAACCATACACACACACAACACTTCAACCTTAATCCATAAATCCTCAACCCTATACCATAAACCATAAATCCTACAACCTCAACCCTTAACCCTATACTTAAACCCTAAAATATACACTCTCAACCCTTCACCCTATGCCTTATACCCTCAACCCTTATCCCTATACCAAATACCCTCAACCTTATACCCTAAACCTTCAACATTGTCCCCCAACCCTCAACCCTTAACCCTTGACCCTCAACCCTATACTTAAACCCTAATCCCTAAACTATAAACCCTTAACCTTATGCATTATACCAAAAATCCATACCACAAACCATATACCCAATATCATAAACCCTAATACATATACCCTAAACACTTAATCTTATACACTCAACCCTAAACCATCAACCCTCAACCCTATACCCTCAATCGTATACTTAAACCCTACACCCTCAACCTTATACCTTAAAAAATAAATCTTACATTTTCAACACTCATTCCTATATCCTATACCCTCGACCTTATACACTAAACCCTAAACATTTTCTCTCAACACTATACTCAAACCATAAACCATACATTCTCAACCCTTCACCCTATGCCTTATACCCTCAATTCTTGTACCCTATACACTTAACCTTATACCCTCATCCATGAACACTATCTGTCAACCCTCAATGTTATACCTTAAACCCTAAACCCTACACCCTCAAACCCCATTCGTATAACCTATACCCTACCAATCTGTATCTCCTGTTGTATCTCCTCTCCCTCCCACCCTACCAATCACTATCTCCTCTCTCTCTCCCACCCTACCAATCCCCTCCCCTCTCTCTATCCTTCCCACCCTACCAATCTATATCTCCTTTCTTTCTATTCCTCTCACCCTACCACTCCCTATCTCCTTCATCTCCTCTCTCTCCCTCCCACCATACTAATCCATATACCTTAATCCCTGAAACCTCAACCCTAAACTTAAGCCATAATCCCTCAACCTTCAACACTCAACACTCAACCATGTACCTTAATCCATAAACCCTACACCCTCAACCCACATCCGTATACCCTATACCCTTGATCTTATAGTCTGAACCTTGACATTGTACCATCAACCCTATACTTAAGCTCTAATCCCCCAACCCTCAACCCTATACCTTCAAACCCAAACCCTACACGCTCAACCCTTATCCCTATACCAAATACCCTCAACCCTCAATCGTTGTACCTCAACCCTATACTTAAACCCTAAACCCTACACACTAAACCCTTAACCTTATGCCTTATACCAAAAATCCATACTGTAAACCCTAACCAAACATCATAAACCCTAAACACATAATATTATATACTCAACCCTAAACATTACCCCTCAACTGTAAACCCTATACCCTATGCACTCAACCCTATAATTAAAACCTACACCCTTAACGCCCAGCCTTATACCTTAAACATTAAATCCTACATTGTCAACCCTCATCCCTATATCATATTCCCTCAACCTTATACACTAAACCTTGAACATTGTCCCTCAACACTATACTTAAACCCTAAACCATACATTCTCAACCCTTCAACTTATGCCTTATACCATCAATCCCTATATCCTATACACTTAACCTTATACCCTCATGTTTGAACACTATACCTCAACACTTAAACCTATACCTTAAACCCTAAACCTTTTACCCTCAACCCCCATCCATATACACTATACCCTACCAATCCCTATATCCTTCTCTCTCTCTCCCTCCCACCCTACCAATACCTATCTCCTTCTCTCTCTCCCTCCCACCCTACCAATCACTATCTCCTCTCTCTCTCTCCCTCCCACCCTACCAATCTCTATCTCATTATTTATCTCTATTCCCCCCACCCTACCACTCCCTATCTCCCTCCTTCCCTCTCTCTCTCTCCCACCCTACCAATCCCTATACCTTAATCCCTAAATCCTCAACCCTTAACCCTATACATAAGCTCTAATACCTCAACCCTAAAAAATCAACCATATCCCGCAATCCCTAAACCCTATAGCCTCAACCCTCATCCATATACTCTATACTCTCAAACTTATAGGCTAAACCTTGAACATTGTACCATCAACCCTATACATAAGCCCTAATCTCTCAACTCCCAACTCTATACCCTCAAACATTATCCCTATACCAAATACCCTCAACCTTATTCCCTAAACCTTAAACATTGTCCCTCAAACCTATACTTAATCCCTAAAACCTACACTCTAAACCCTTAACCTTATGCCTTATACTAAAAAACCATACTGTAAACTCTATACCCAATATCATAAACCCTAATATCTATACCCTTAACACATAATCTTATACACTTAACCCTAAAAATTACCCCTCAACTATAAACCTTAAAATATCAACCCTATAACCTATATCGTATACTTAAACCCTACATTCTGAACCCTCAACCTTATACCTTAAACAATAAATCCTACACAATCAACCCTCATTGCTATATCCTATACCCTCAACCTTATACACTAAACCTTGAACATTGTCCCTCAACACTATACCTAAATCTTAAACAATACATTCTCAACCCTTCATCCTATGCTTTATACCCTCAATCTCTATACCCTATACACTTAACCTTATACCCTCATCCCTGAACACTATCCCTCAACCCTCAACCCTATGCCTTAAACCCTAAAACCTACACCCTCAATCCACATACCTATACCCTATAGCCTACCAATCCCTATATCCTATCTCTTTCTCTCTCCCACCCTATCAATCCCTATCTCCTCTCTCTCTCCTGGTCCCTCCCACCCTAAAAATCTCTATCTCCTTTCTCTCTATTCACCCTACCACTCCCTATCTCCCTCCTTTCATCTTTCTCCATCCCACCCTACCAATCCATATACCTTAATCCCTAAAATCTCAACCTTATACTTAAGCCCTAATCCCTCAACCGTCAACACTCAAATATATACCTTAATCCCTAAACCCTATCCCCTCAACCCTCATCCATATACCCTATATCCTCAACCTTATAGCGTAAACCTTGAACATTGTGCCATGTACCCTATACTTAAGCCCTAATCCCTCAACCCTCAACCCTATACTTAAACCCTAAACACTTTAAACCCTTAACCTTATGCCTTATACCAAAAAAACCATACCATAAACCCTATACCCAATATCATAAACCCTAATACCTATGCCCTAAAAACATAACCTTATACACTCAACCTTAAACATTACCCCTCAATTGTAAACCCTAAATCCTCAACCCTATACCCTATAACCTCAACCCTATACTTAAAACATACAACCACAAACCTCAACCTTATACCTTAAACACTAAATCCTACACTATCAACCCTCATCCCTATATCCTATACCCTCGACCTTATACACTAAATCCTACAAATTGTTCTTGAAAACTATACTTAAACCCTAAACTAAATATTCTCAACCCTTCACCTTATGCCTAATACCCTCAATCCATATACCCTATGTGCTTAACCTTATACTATCATCCATGAACACTATCCCTCAACCCTCAATCTGACACTGAACTTCCGGACGGAGATTTCGACCCTGATCTCGATCTCGGATTTTTCTTTCCGACGGAGATCTCGGTTTTCCGACGTGATGATCTTCGGATTTTCCGACGGACGACTTCCGACGCTGATTTTCCGATCAATTGTTATAATTCACATTTCATGACGGAAATACCGATGATTACGGAACTGATTCAGGATTTTGATTAGTTTATGATTTATCTGGTTGATGACGATGCTCCTAATTAATTTAAATTGGGTTAATTCACCCCTTTTCATGCTAATATTTCATCCTATTAAATTAAATAAATCAAAACATTTAATTTAACTCCCTAACCCATCTTATTTAATTAAATAAACCTAAGTTATTTAATTAAATATAATTTCATCTCCTCCCCCATTTATTAAATCATTTAATTTAATAAATATCTCTTCAAATTCTTCCAATCCCCTAATTGCATGATTAAATCTTGTTTAATTAGCAATTAATCTAATTTTTCTCTAAGAAAAGGAAATATTCCCATAGGAATATTCCTTATCCCCTTTTTTTCACAATTAAAACTTTGTTTTAATTTGTAAATTGCCTTTTTCCTCACCCATGAGAATATTCTAAAAGAATATTCTTATTCCTTCATCATTTGAAAAAGGGATATTTTCACTTGGCTTCTTAAGCAAGTTTTAACCTTCAACCTTTTGAACAAGTTACCTTTGACCTATGTGAGCAGGTCAAAAGTGTGTTTGTTTGAGGCAAGTGTGAACCCTTGATTAGAATACCATCATGCATTCTCATCCGTTGATGAGAATCCATGATCCATGCCTCTCATCTTCTTCCTCTTGGAACATTGATTAATCTTTTTGATCTCAACCTTTCATTCCTCATTTTCTCTTGTATAAATAGGTCACTATTTGGAGACAAATGGATCCATCTTTTTCAGAGTAAAGTCATGTTGTTGAATTCATATGCACTCACACTCATATTTCACTCACTTTTTAGCTTATCTTAGTTAGTTTTGATTGCATAATAGCTTAGAGCATCCATTAATGGATTCCATGCATCCATATTAGTTTGTATATAAATTAGGGTTTTCATCTTTTATCTTATAATTAGCTTAGATTATCTTAGCAATAACATAATCAGTCCATCTTTAGCATAAAATCATGATAACTTAGCTTGCATAATATTCATTTTTAGCATAAACTAGGTTTTCATACATCAATCACAATGGTTTCATTGATTCTCTTCCATAGAATCAATTGAAATAGGCTCACTAATCATAGGATTGGGAAAGGGTTGTCATTTCACAACAACATGACACCAATTCCAAAATAGGATAAGTTTCAAATGGGCTAGATTAGGAATTTAATTATTTTTGTGTAGTTTGTAGCTTTCATTTTCAATTTAATGCTTGATTTATATTTTTGATTTGAATGATCTTGTTTGTAGATGTAGGTATGTTTGGAAAATTTATGCTTTGATTCATCATGAATCAAGTGTAATCGACCCTCACAGGAATTTCCTCGTCTCACATTCTGGCGCTAGAAGGAGGGAAAACCGTTAATATAACTGTTTTTAAGCTAAAATTCCATTTTATGTTGTTTTGTGCGACATAGCGATGCCAAAATTAAACAAAGTGATGCTATTCCAATAGTGTCGCCATATAGCGATGCCCTAACAATTTGAAATCCTGACACTGAATTAATGCTCTGACGTTGATTTAAATCTAGCGACACGTATTTAATCTAGAGGTATCGAAAAGTTTAAATGGAGATGCCCAACTTCACCAGAGGAATGCCCCCATATTTCAAATCGTGACACTATTGTGTGCAGTGACATCGACCAAATACCGATGCTATCGTACTCTTTGTTTTTGCTATAGAGGGATGCCCATTTTCACCAAAGCGATGCCCAGACTTCAAATCGTGACGCTATCGTGTGCACGGTACCCAACTCTGGTCAGAAGTTTAATGATTTTTTCTTTAGCATGTGCTTTAATTTTTTTAATTTGTGTGAATGCTAACATTTCACTGAATTCTATTTTTGCTTTTTAGACTAACTGGTTTTGCAGATTTGGAGAAAAACTAGGAAAAAATTTACCCCAACTTGTTGGGGTCATAACTTTCTACTCGGTGGTCGAAATTCGAATCCGTTTGCACGGTCAAAAATATTTCCAAGAGGACTAATTTTGTACCTAAAAATATTCTCAATTTTTGGGGACTGACCCAAGTTTCAACCCAAAAATTCTTCTTTGAAGGCCTCCGAAAACACAATTTACTACAACATAGAAAAAATTGAAAAAAAATTGAATTTTTTTATTTTTTGTTTTTCTTAGTTGTAGTTATTGTAACAATTTTTTGACACTCATAGGGAAATTATAACCCATCATATGTTTCTTTGGTTTATGTTTTAAGATCACTAAATTTCCTTTGGGTTTTAAAATTTACAATCTTAGGGCCAACTAGCTTTCAATTGGGCTTAAAATTCATTTTTAAAGTTGGTTAAACCTGAACCCTCACATCATCATTTTACTTTGGGCTTGAAATTGAACAAGACAAAATCATATTTTAGCTTGGTTCCCTAAAAATAACTCATCATTGCTTTGAGGCTTAAAATGAACTTGTAATTTTCTTTGCAATTTGTGTCATTCAAATGCATACGCACTTCTCTCGCGCTTCATGGTGATATTGAGGATAAAAATAATTCTAGTGACATTGGTTGTCCAAAAAATTACCTACATCTTTCAATTGGGTTTAAAATTGAACGATCATGCTAGTGTGAGAAAGAGACATTGTGTGTGTTCCCTCCTTGCGCTTTATGTGAACTGGGCAATCGAACTACAAGTGTACTCCCTTGATTTTGTAATCTTTAGAGGGGCCTACCTAAGAACAATTCGAAGGTGACTCCAATTGGTTTTTCACTCGGGCTGGTATATAAATGGATAAGACTAAATTGTCAAATCCTCATGGTATGTAGGCCTTAGTCGTACAGTGTCTTTCAGAACAGGGTACTACTATAAAAAGTATAAGAGCACCTAGTAGGATTGATTAAATCCTTTAGTGGCTTGATGAATGCTCACTAGGTGCCATGTCCCCGATTAATCGAACTAAGAACCAATTTGTTTAGAAGCCAAAGCCCTAAAATATTTGTTGGTGCAAGAACGATCATTCTGAAGCTGCCCCACATTTGTACTATTCAATTGTATAAATAGAAAAATTCCTTTTAATCTCCATATTTTAAGGATTTTGAGATTTGGTTGTCCCAAGAAGTGTGTGCCATGGAGGGGAGCCAGTGTCACCAAATTTCTAACTGTTTGCATTGTCTAGTGTTTGGAGAAATTTGAGTGGGGACTCAAAAAATATGGCCATTTCTATCTTAGGATTGTAAATGATTGTGAGTCAGTTTAACACTTTGCTTGGTTTGAAAATAATACAAAAACAAACAGTTACTATCATCCTCAAAATTTCAAACAATTTGGCCTAAATATGGATACCTCTTGAAAAAAGCCTTGATATTATTGCTTGTCCTAAGGATTCTATCCTTAGAGATTTCTAAATATCTTGAATTATATCAAAATCCATATTTTCCAAAGACAACATAGGCAATTATGGCTTCAACCTCATGATTTTCACGAGATGGACAT
>VDFB02290176.1:0-30311 GCA_007258455.2 Sequoia sempervirens | reverse complement strand
TTCTTTTTCCATCTCCTTAAAAAACTAGTTTTTTTTTAGTAAACAACATTTTTAAGGAGTGACGCTCATCGCATAAATTTTTTTCCAAGATAAAATCCTATTTTTTTAAAATTTAGATTTGTAACTACGATATCTAGTGCTTCTAATTAGTTTAATAGTGTTCTATTGAATATTTTTTCCTTAATCAAGTTTCAAAGTCAAACCAATTATAATTCAGGCATAGGTAGACCGTATAACACAACTTTTTTTGTATGTATCGAAATTCATTTTTTTTTTTGTTGGATCAAGGACTTCAATATCTAATGCACTCATATTTTATTTTTTATTTTTTATAATATGCTATTTTTTCACATGTGCAGAACAAAGAGCTTGATTTTCGGTGAAAAACCTATGTTTAAAAAAATAAAAAAATGAATACATAATAAAACTAAAACATATTAAACTTATATTCGTTGGATAGCTCGTTCCAAGAACTACCATCATCCAGTTAGGTTTGTGAAGTATCCACCATTTTCATCCTCAACCCGAGGTTCGAAGCACAAAATTTTGGACTTTTGGTGCCTAAGGGTGAGAAGGTGGGAAAATGTACTTAAGCAACTGTGTAGTTCGAAAGCCAACTCTTTCAAAAAAGGTTTTCTTTGTTTTTTTTTGGCGGGAATGGTGGGACCTTGCATCTAATGGGTTCAATCGAACCAGGGTTTCAACGAACCCTCTTTTGGTTCGCTTGAACCAAGAAGTTCGTTTGAACCCCAAAAACTAATTTTTTTTAGTATGGGGTCGATTTTTGCAACTTTTCCTTCCTCCCTTGAATTGTAAACCACTTTTGTGGGTTTACCGAATAATATGTTATTGCATAATGTTTAAATATAAGTAAATTATAGTTAGTCAATAAATAATATACTTTAAAATAATTATATAAATTTAGTATATTAGATTAAATGATATATTATTTAATATTAATTAATAATTAATTTTATCATAAAAATTAATAATTAATATTGAATATAATATTATGTTAATGTTTATGATAATATTTTATATTGAACAATTAATATTATCTAATAATTATTAAATAGTTTAAATATATTAAATAAAGTTTAAATAATATATTATATATTAAATGATAATTGTTAAATTAAAATATAATCTAATTAGTATTAATGTTAAATATATTATATATTATTATATAATAGTGATGGTAAATATATAATAAAAATTAATTATTAATAATTATTAATAGTGAATATAGTATATATTATTATATAAATATATCATTATTAATTCATATTTGTGTCTCATTTAATTATCTTTTTCTTTTCTTTTTACACAGTTTTTTTCTTATTATTCTCTTTTAATTTGGGTGATGATAACAACTATACAATAAAAAATAATTATTAATTAGTATTAATAATGCATATAGTATATACCATTATATACACATATTATAAAATAATCATTAATATATTATTTGATATTTCTACACACAATTGAAATATAGTTTGAAATCACTAATTATTAATTAATATTTAATATTTTTTATTTTATTTTATTTTTAGGTAAGCTTATCATTTTGGTGATGCAAATACCTATTATTTGATAAGTAGGGAGGTATTTTTCCACAAATTACGATATTGCTATCGATTCAACCGTGTAGTTTAGTCAAACTCATCAATCTACGTTTCATGAAGAGTAATAACAAAGCAACTCCATCTCTCATGATATCGGTAATGGTCCGCTTAGGCACTCATTGCATCTAGGTGATGCCTATAGAGGTGAAGCACTGGTCCGTCCCGGAGGTCATCCCAGCTTATTATTTGTTATTGAGCCTATCCAAAGTGTTCACTTCTTGTTTAATTATTTTCTAGCATGGACTGTTGAATCCAGTGGGTCCATGGAACTTCCCATGTTTGGCATTGATTTGCGTGTCCTTCAGGTTAATGCCATCTCTGGCGGCTAACTGACATTTGGGAGTCGAACTTGTAATTTTTTATCATTTTTAACTTAATCTTATCCACCTCCCATTTGGTTTTTCTTCCTTTGTTTTGTGTTGAGCATCAAGGCAGTGAAAAATGGTTATAGAGAGGCATTTGCATACCAATGAGCAGTACAAGGTAAATTCTGATATCACTCCCATTTCTGTTGGTGTCTTTTACTGCAGCTTCATGCATCTATGAGATACGGTATTACTTGACCCAATGGGTGTTTAGGCTAGGTTTCCTTTGAGGGTTGGGACGTAGTGTTGGTTGTTGCTCGGCTCGAAGAGGCAGGATTCCACGTCCACATAACCTGTTACACGCAAATAAGGTAGCCATTGAGCTTGCCTTTCTTGCCAGACCTTTTGTAGTCTGAATACTGATGCATCGTCAGTTCAAAGACTGCCCATTTCTTGAAGTGTCTTTATTAGCTCGTGCCTATTAAGGATTCATAGTGGATTTCCCAGTTTATTGCGTATGAGGATTAGGGTATACTAGTTTCAGTTCCATTTTGTGGTGTATATATAGTAGTTTAACACATATAGCTGCTATGAGGGGGAGTAAGGTGATATTCTGATTTTTCCTGATTCTTTCCTAAACTGTCTTCTGTTTTTTCCCTTAACTGTTTTCGGATACTTTCCTATCCTGTAGATAGTGCAGTTGTATAGATAACGCACACAGCATGATTGTAGGATCTGAGTATTGATTGTAGGATCTGAGTATGTATATGAACCTGTACAGATTCATTGTAAAATGGGAATGAAAAAATATTCTTCTGAGTTTCTGATTTTCAAGTTGGTATCAGAGCTACGAATTTTGAATCATTTTTTTTAATTTTTAATTTTTTTTCCTCTTTATTGAACCATGGGCGATTCAGGTTCGGAAGCACTTCAGCCCAAATCTGCTCCCATTATTATTCAATCTGAAGGTTCATCCTTCAATGCAGGGATTGTACTCAATGAAACAAACTATGATCTGTGGTCTCAAATCATGGAGATGCATATTGCTGAGAAGGAGAAACTCTCTTTCATTCGTGGTAATTCACAGCCACCTACCGAGAAGGATGATGGATATGAGAAGTGGTATGCAGACAATCAAAAGGTTAAGAGATGGCTGTTGATGTCTATGTCCCCAGAAATTATGAAGCGATACATTCGCTTACCCACTGCTCGAGATATTTGGAAAGCCCTTTCTAAGGCTTTTTATGATGGAGCAGATGAACTGCAGGTATTTGTCTTGAATCAGAGGGCTTTCTCTGCCAAACAGAATGGCAGAACACTCTCTGTGTATTATGGAGAATTAACCGAGATTTTTGGTGAGTTGGATCATCGTGATAAGGTGATCATGGAAAGTGAGAACGATGTTG
Source organism: Sequoia sempervirens (assembly GCA_007258455.2). NCBI lineage: Eukaryota > Viridiplantae > Streptophyta > Pinopsida > Cupressales > Cupressaceae > Sequoia > Sequoia sempervirens. The sequence goes on along the minus strand of VDFB02290176.1, from coordinate 26,972 downwards.
AATCTTACCGAAAATCAGTTCAGCGACAAAGGGTGCATATTTTTCTTGCTGGATTAGATGGTGACTTCGAACAAGTCCGTGGTGAAATTTTGAGAAAGGATCCTATTCCTGAATTAGAAGCATGTTATGCATTGGTCCGCCGTGAATCTGTTCGACGCACAACGATGATTGGAGAACCAGAAAAGGCTGAAGCTTCAGCCATGGTGACCCAAAACCGATCTAATCAGAACCGGCCTTCTCAAAGCACGCCTAAGATCACTAATGGTGCCGATAAATCCACCTACAAATGCACCCATTGCAATCAAACTGGTCATACCAAAAGTCACTGCTTTGAACTTGTGGGGTATCCAGAATGGTGGGATCGTAGCCGCGATTCACGGAAGAAGAATTCAAAAAAGACCTCCAGTGCTGCGTTTGTTGAAACAAAGACAGAGGATGATGTTGCTGGACAGATCTCAGCATTAGCAACAGCGGCAGGTAATGGTGGTAAGGTTTTTAAATATGTCTGCACTTGTTTCTAATAGTGCATGGATAATTGATTCCGGTGCTACGGATCATATGATGTTTGATTCTAGACAGGTCTCATCTCTTAAACCGTCCTCACAAAAATTTGTTTCCACTGCCAATGGCTCTTCGGCCCCAATTATCGGAGAAGGACCCTTACCTCTCACTGATACTTTGAATCTAGATTCTGTTTTAGTTGTTCCATCTTTGGATTACAATTTGTTGTCAGTTTCCCAAATCACCGCTGCTTTACTTTGTGTTGTAATTTTTTGGCCTGATTTCTGTGTGTTTAAGGACATCCGAACGAGGCAAACGATTGGTTGTGGTGTTAGGCGAGGGAAGTTGTATTACTTGGACTTGGTGTCAAAGAGTTCGGACAAGCTGCGTCAAGCTCTAATGATGGATAGCTCTAAGGGGGAGAAGCATAAATCTGAAATCTGGTTATGGCATCGACGTCTGGGGCATGCTTCCTTTGGTTACCTGAAGAAATTATTTCCTAGTTTATTTGCAAAATTTGTTGTTTCTAGCTTCCGGTGTGAAGTTTGTGAACTTGCAAAAAGCCATCGTGCTTCTTTTCCATTAACTTTGAATAAAAGTCTAGTTCCTTTTATGGTCATACATTCTGATGTTTGGGGTCCATCCAAAGTCACTACATTGGGTGGATCACGTTGGTTTGTTACTTTTATTGACGATTGTACTAGAATGACTTGGGTGTGCTTAATGAAGTCTAAAAGTGAAGTGAACTTGTTATTTCAAAAATTTTATAACATGGTTCGTACTCAGTACAATGCACAAGTTCAGGTTCTCCGTAGTGACAATGGAGGTGAATATTTGAGTTCTGAACTTCAGCAGTATCTGGAAGCACACGGAATTATACATCAAACTACTTGTTCCAATACACCTCAGCAGAACGGGGTGGCTGAGAGAAAAAATCGTCACTTGTTGGAGGTTGTCCGTGCTTCGTTGATAGAAGCCCATATGCCGTTGTCTTATTGGGGCGAAGCACTTACCTCTGCAGCATATTTGATTAACCGGGTACCCTCCAGCACTATTGATTTCCAGACACCATCCCAGGTTCTCGCTGAGGCGGTTGTTGCTCCAACTGTACCAAATTTACCTCCTCACGTCTTTGGTTGTGTAGCATTTGTACACCTCCATAAGCATCAGCGCAACAAGTTATCTCCTCGGGCACTGCGATGTGTCTTTCTAGGATATGCTGCTTATCAAAAGGGGTACCGATGCTATCATCCTCCAACCCAACGAATGTTCATTACATTGGATGTAGTTTTTCATTCCCATTTTACAATGAATCTGTACAGGTTCATATACATACTCAGATCCTACAATCAATACTCAGATCCTACAATCATGCTGTGTGCGTTATCTATACAGCTGCACTATCTACAGGATAGGAAAGTATCCGACAACAGTTAAGGGAAAAACAGAAGACAGTTTAGGAAAGAATCAGAAAAAATCAGAATATCGCAACATAAGAAAGTAAAAGAAATGGAGGGCAAAGTAATATTGAATTAAAAATTAATTCGAATATACATGTTACAGTTGAGCGATTGAATAAAATAGTCTGATTACAACCAACGAAGAGTCGCTGGGAAAAGAATAATGAATGGATGAATCGAAGGCCTCCTCATGGAGAAAGCTTAAAAATTGATTCAACCAGAAATTAAATTTTCATAACAATGTAAACCATCAAATTCTGGAGCAAAAACCAGTCCTCCGCTGTGCTTTCTTGATGGCCTCTTTTCGTCTGCGCCTAATTCCTTTGCTTCTCCCTTATTATGCTGTCGAATTTCAAGACTCTGCAAACCAGAATCATAATTCTGTGAGAAAACAGAAAAAACAATCAAAGTGAAAAAGAAAATAATAAAAACAATAATAAGGTATTGGTGTTACATTGGGATAGATGTGGCGGTAAGCTCCCACGGCCGCAGCTGCAGCTGTTGCGACCGCCATCAGAGGCATTGCGAACGTTGCCATGCTGTGTTCGTTTTCTCCCTCAATTTACACGCTACAGAAGGGCAAAATAGTTTATAGCCCTAATTACAGATCAAAGCTTTCAGAAACAATTGTGTCGCCTTTGGCAAGAATACTAGCGGATTATATGGCTACAAATTTTGAAATCGCTGTACAATTGTGTAGAACTTTCTTTGAAGAATTTGTTCAAAAAAGGCCGGCTTGACGCGATGTTGAACGGGTCAGCGATTATCGAAGCGGAGTCAAAATCTACCCGAAATTTGAAGATGTTTCTCGTCTTTTTCTAAATTTAGGTAAGAGACTTCAGAAAATCGTACACTCTTTCCTAGCCGCGTATGCTATTAACTTTTATTTAAGATTTAAGCTAGCAGTTTCATTTATAGGAGATTCAAGAGACAGGTTTTTAGGAAATTAAAGATAAAATTCAAATGTATTTTAATATTATATAATTAGTATTATATGTTTAGAGATATTTAAGGTTAAAAAAGTAATCAAGTTCAATCTCCACAATATTTAGTAATCTTTTACAAGATTCATGTTAAGTGTCTATGACTTTTAAAGTATTGAAGAGACTCCATTTTGAGATTCACAATGAGCCACTATGATCTTGAAAAGACAATGTAAAATTAGTGTTTCACTCTCTAATAATTCATCTTTGTTGGTAGATGGTTTAATGGTTTCAATACAAGAAGACAAGTACTTCATTCAAAGAGAATTTTCCTTGAAAATAAGTACTATATGTTTGTAGATACAAAAAAAAAAAATGGTCATTCAAACACGAGTGTGACAATGAAATGACATAATAAGAAAATCTATTAAATTTAGCTATCCTACAATACCTATTTGGCTATTTCTAATTCAATAAGCTTTGCAATACCTATCGATGCTTGTGCATTTTTTCATAGTAATTTTTTTTCAAAAAAGGATAGAAAAGAATAAAATATAATTACAAATTAATAATTTCTAAGTTGCAAAGAAATGTCTTGATTTCGAAACATGAAAATGAAAATTATTTCCAAGCGAAACAAATACTAAAATATGATAGAGGACCAATTCATTCTAGTTGCAAGAGAATATAACTTCGTTATACTTATTTATTTTTCAAAATGACAACATCAAGAAAATTAGCATGATGAACAACAAGGTTTTCATAGCTTTAAAATGAGATTCACATGACAATACTTGCTAGACTATAATCATGTTGAGAATTAATTGGAAGCAATTTTCCATGCACATTGGTCTTTTCCACTATAATACATTGGAGTGGTCTTCAATAATACATTTTATTGGGGTCTTATTAATAGGTCATGAATTACAAATTCTAATATTTTAATTTTTGAGTTTGAATTAATTAGCTACTTTCATTTATCATGGCTAAGAAAAACTAGAATAAAAAGTGTTGTATCAAACCATGGAGCATCAATTAGTGAAGTAAATGGATTAATAATTAAGTTTTATGGGCATATTTCTCCTAAAATTTAAGAGACATTCCAATGAGATATATAGAGAGAGCCAAAATGTCTTGGTCATCATATAGGCATACTTGAATATCATCATTGAAGAAAAGGTGAGTTGAAGAATACTTTTCCAACAAAGTAAAGGCATTGTGATTAGGAAAGACTTCAAACTATCACAAAGTATTATTTTTTTAGTTTCCTTAAGATCTTGTAAGTTAAAGCTATAAATAACATAATATGAATTAATGCTCTAAGGTTTGTAATGAATTGATTAACAAATATTATACATATATTATTTCTTCTAACAAGTAAACATTGTATATTATGTTCTAAGTGAATATAAAAGTATTGTGAAAAAATAGTGTTGGGAATTCATTATTAGTTGTTGTAGGGAAAATTCTACAATAAAAATTAGACCATATTCTTAATCTAATTTGAAAAAAAAATCTTAAGTTTGAGATTCATTTCAATTGAAAGGAGCCTAACTCCTCCTAACCCAGATAATAACTTTCTCTCCATAAGATTGTTTGAAAGCAAGCATGAGCTCATTGATAAGATCCCCATATTCAATGAGCACATAATATATAATTAGAAAGTACAAGTGCTATGTAATCTTGGGCCATATAACAAAAGTAAATATGAAATGATTTTCTAGTCAAGAATAAAACTTGGCTTATAACATGTCTTTGCCTAAGTCCTATGTAGAATTCATCATTCAACAATGTTTCATTGATGGTCCCAACATAAATAGTTACTAGAAAGCATTGCTCACATTCAAGTTGTCAAACCAAACTCAGTGTCATATATGACTATCATGTAACATAATTCAGATCCCCATGATCCAAAATTTATTTTACTCCAAAAGTTAGTGCAACCTTTTGAAACATACATAAGAAAAGGGAAAACTATTGATACCTTTATATGATATCTTAATAGCTATAATCCATTTAACAAAAAATGAATTAGTGTGATACAAAATTTAATAATATTTTTATTCAAGTTTTATTCAACTGAAAGCTACAATCATTTAATATTATTAATCACTAATCAATAATATAAATGGATAACATCCTCAAATAATATAAATGCTCCAAAATAAGATCTATTATTACCAAGACTGAATACCTCTAAAGGATGAACTACCCAAATTTTGTATAAAGAACAAGTTTTCCAACAAGAATTCCTATTCCTTCATAATAATTATTCATAACAAACATGTGAAATGAAAAATCACAAATTCCAATAGTTAACATAGTTAAGAAAAACAAATGTAAAAAGTTGGAAAGAAAAGAAACATGGAAATAAAAAAATTATAAAATGTGCCCTTTATAGTCCATATGGTGAAAATATTAATGCATGAAAAATCAAGCTATTTGTGTGAAATTTTCTTAGCATCCAAGATCTCCAAGTCTCAAAATATGTTTACCATCAGTGACAACAATGATCTTACATTTTGTTCAGACGAATTCTTCTAAACATGAGATCGGACAATTACCTCAGTTAAATAGTTATTTCATATGTGAACAAGAGACAAAATAAATTATCCAACTTGATAACATAAGCATATGACATATTTATTATCAAAGACAATATATGATTCAATGAACTTGTCAGTGCCTACAAAGTGAGAGCGTATTATAAGGTACCCTATTATTTACCACCCATGAAATGATATACGATGATAAATTAGGCACTCCAACTCAAACGATGTTTATAAGTTTCCATAATAAGAATCCAAAGGAGAGGTAGGCTCACAACCTCCAACCCTAGGCTTGAGGAGAATGGATGTGGGAGTGAGAGTGGATGTGCGGAGAGAAGCTTCAACACAAGAGAGCTCTAATTGTTGTAGATATATTTTTCCCCTGCAGCTATGACTGCAAATCTGCCACCTTGCCCAAATGTAGACCTACTTCTTGTTTTGCCTCTCTGTTCCCATTCGGCCTTGAGCCTTTTCATATTTGAATCTAGGAAAAGATGAAACATCCTAAATTTTTTTGAAGGCCAACCTTATAAATTTTTGTTAACTGCAATTTCATCTTCGTTATAATACTCTTCACAGACTTCTTTCATCCCTGTAAACAACCATAGCGTAGAAAATTATCTAATTCTAAAACTTTAAGATTCTTCTAAATCGTGATAAATAGAAATGTTAAAGTAGCTATGTATTATAATTTCCAATCACTTGTGTAAGATTCACAGGAGCATAATTGTTTCCCAACACACAGACTTACAGGACTACGTAGTGATTGAGAAGATAAGAAAAATATTTCTACGACTTAATAATGTGCATGAAAAACTTAACTTGGGTGCTCAGCTTTAGAAATCCATGTGTCAAAAACCCCCCTACTTAATATTCGAAAAATTATGCCTTGAGATGTTATATTACATGTTGAATCATTTAGTAGATTGTAAGGAACTAGAGATGGAAGGTCTAAAATTTGGGTTGCATAAATCAGAGAACTGAAAAAATTCTTGTATATTATTTTGAGCTTTGCTTAATGAATCACAATGTCCAACTACATGGAGATGGTTCATGCCTTCCAAATTTATTACCAATAAACTCACTTCGAATTTTTCCAGAAAAGAACCTTCCATATGGGTGACCAGGTCAATTAACAACATAGGGATATTTCTATGGTGAAAGAAAGCTGGAATTTACAGGAACGTTGCCTGTGTCTATAGATGAGTCTCCACATACAAAAATAGCACTTTGTTGTTTTGCACTACATATATCCACATACAATACAATAAAAACCCAACATAAATCCAATGGTATAAACATTTCAGTTGCATACAAGGTACTCTATTCATAACCTGTGCAATATTGTGAGTAAATTACCAACTACACTAAATTTCCATTGCCAATAGCAACCATAGCATTTTTCTTTCCATAGCTTGTAGTTTTCTAATCAAAATTCCAAAGGCAAACTGGGTAAAATGTTTTAATATATGTTAATCTTCTTTCCAAAGGCAAACTGGGTACAATGTTTTAATATATGTTAATCTTCTGTGTAGTCGGTGCTACTCAGGACACCTACCCCATCAAATTCATGAAGCATCTTCGTGTGCTTTATTACCAGATCCATTGTAAAGCATAAACTTAGTTGTTTTAAATATCACATGCTTCATTGTTTGGTTGAGTTTACTTTGCATTGCATAGCAAATAATGACTCTTATAGTCTTGTAGAATATTTCATTTGTACACGATATTTATACTATTTCTTGTAGAATAAATTTTTATATGATATATTTCATTAATATTATTGTATTTCACAATATACAAATTCTTATGTATGTTACAAATTGATCAAAAACAACATTGTTTTGCAGTGTTATATGTATGTTAGATGATCTGCGTGGAGGATAGATCACTGAATTTATGGAGTCTCTTTTATGTAGTTTTTAAAAAATTCTACAAGAGATTGTTCATGTTGTGCAATATGCCCTCTTTATTGTAAATAAAGTTGAATTGAATTAAGAATAAAAAATTATTTATACAATCTTTAATCTCAGCAACATATACTTTTTTCAGTGCTACATTTTAAACTATAAGCATACATTAGTAAATGTGTTCAAGATTTTTATTTATTTCTTTCTTTCATATTTATGGAATTGTAGAATATCTACAATATCAATTATAAATATATCAATACAAATAAATATTAAATTGCATCTTAAACTATTGTATGCAAAATACTTCAAAACTTTATAAAGTAACACCATTTAAAAATATATATATCTCAATTTTAACAATAGATAAAATATATTATACTTATTGTATAAATTAAAGTTACTTTATAAAACAATTTAAAAGTATATCATCCAATGTCTAGAGTAACTGACTTATAACATAACCTCCTATATCATTTAAAATTTCATATAACTTTTCAGATTTTAAAAATTCAAATTAAATGTAGTCGAATTTAGAGTATCCCCGAACAAATTTCACCCATCTTAGAAAAGAAAAGAAAATACAAATTTGCTAAAATTTAAATAATATGATGAATATCATTATTTTCTTAACAATTACTATACACTAAAATTTTAATTTAAAATATTTTGAAGTATGAATAAATGAAATTTGTTTTACTGAATAGGACAAAAAAGACAAACCAAACCATGCAAAATACAGTTTCCAAATAGATAATGTACTACTCTATAAAAACGGCCAATTTGTTTCAAATGTAAACAGAGGTGACTAGTCTACCCACTCAATCTTGTCATCCCCATCATCCATTTGGGATATATGGTGATCTCTTATATCTTTTAAAACAGCCTGGGTCGAGCATATTGGACACTGTAATAATTTGTATTAGTATATGATTAACCGAGGAAATGCAAAAAGAAAATCAAAAATCAAAAATCAAAAATCAAAATCAAATTTCACTTACCTCGAAAGCACCATAAATTCCTTTTTCTGCAATGCATTTTGTTATGCAAGATCTGCCAAAGAAATGGCCACAGGGAAGGGAACTGGAATTACACAAATAGGAATATTAGAACTCTTTTTAAAAAGGACACTAACAGGAATAGAGTAAAACATGCGAGCTCTTGTATTTCTTGTATGTAAATCATACCAGATTTTATGCTCTTGAGTCCATGCATACATGCAAATCGGGCACTTCATGCCGTTAAAAACATATTTTCTCTTTCTAGAATATTCTGAAGCTGCTCCTGCATGTTCTTGTTGCTTCCTTCCTTGATCATATTCTTCTTTCAGTAATTCCTGCAACATCTGTCTTATTTTGTCACGCTTTCGCTTGCTGGCTTTTTCTTCCTCTTTAGCCCTCTTGAGCTCCTCCTATAGTCTACGGTTTCTTTCACCCAATACAACAATTTCTGTTTTAGCTCTAACTAATTGATCTTCCACATCACGAAACCGTTCAAAACATTCATCAAAGGAAGATTTCAAAGAGAAGTGTACTCGCTCCAAAGGTATGTTCTATTCATCTTTTCTCAGTCTCCGAAACATCTTCTTTTCACTTCCTCGAGAGAAAGGATGTTTGCTCATTTCTAATTACTCAGGCGTACACAGTGAGAGCAAAAGCCTAACAATGTTAAGCTATTTATTATTACGCTGAAAGGTGAGAGCAAAAACCTGACCTTGATTTAAATATGGCAGTTCAAATATGTGGGAAAGAGAGGCATTATAAGTGACTGATCAAATCTGCAGGAAATAGAGGCGTTATAATTGACTGAACCGTTCAAAAGCATGTCGGTGGGGGTGGGTGTGCAGCGCATCATTGGTGGGAGTGGGAGAAATGAAGCTATATATGGAGAATGCGGTTGAGGATGCTACAGACCCTGTTGGAGTCGGCATATTTGGGCTCGTTCTTTTGCCATCATCCGTGTTACCATTCAAACAGTCGGCGTTAACGTTTAAATTGAATTTGATTTCCCGCGCGCAAGTTTGGTGGAGCATCATTCATCTTCCTGTTTTATGGTGTTGGCGGTTGTGTCCAATATAGGTAGTGGGTGCCAGAGAGGACAAGCGTTGAGAGGACATACAAAATTTGGCAAGAAACTGCACTCCTGTATTGCAGGGCAGGCGCTGCCTTTACAGCGTGCTGCGGACACCAATGCCATATAAATGGCGTCACTTGTACATGGAGATTTAGTCTCACCTAAATTTGATATTGGTGTTCAACCATATATTTTATTACAAACATAGTCCAACCTCAACAGTACAATACTGTAATGGAAATCTTAATATATAATCTTGGAACTTATTACCTCTTGATGATTTATAATCTGAGCTATAGCAAATGCTCCGACTACAATTGAAAAGTATAAATTCTATTAAAATTCCCATTGTCCAGCAACAAAGATTAAGTCTATTTGGGCTAATCCAAAATCACAGACACAAGCATCGTAGTTTTCTATTACAAGTATGTTGGAAGAGATTAACATTGTATAAATCAGTGACACTTTAAAAAAATAATCTTTTAAAATTAAAAAAATCATATATTTAAAATTTTAGTAACCATTTTATTATATATTATTGATTTTGACATGTTATTTTATTACAAATGAATTCCACTTCTAAGTTTCTATTTAATATTTTTTTGATTGTTATTATCTAACAATAATAATTGTTCCAGTTTATATATTAAGGTGTAACAATAATATTTAAAATAAATAAATAAAGGGTGGCATCTATTTAAATAATTAAATAGGAACATATATTTAAATATCGAGTGGATTATATGAGTCAAACACATTTATTTCACATATTTCAATATTATTTATTATTGTATTTATTATTATGTAGATTTGTTTTTAGATCAAAATGTGTAGGTGTTAGTAAAATTCTAAATTAACATTTTTACCTATATATAGAGTGGCAATTCATCCACAAGGTCAATTTTTAGAAGTGTGAGTGATAGTCTAATATTGCCCTCTAATATAATTTGGAGGAATTGAACTTGCGTTAAGGCTCTAATTCCACATGCATATTTGGTATTATATAAAAACCTAGAAGTATTAGTGAATCTATCTTCACCTATATTCAATATGACAATTAATCTAGAATTATTAAAAAGTTTTGACTTGTTTTCATACAATAGTTTAAGATGCAATTTAATATTTATTTGTATTAATATATTTATAATTGATATTCTATTATATTAAATATTTGAAATAAATAATGTGCATATCTAATATATATATCACAATAGAATGATGATCTTACAAAATAACATTCTCAATAAATAATAAAATTGATGCTATTAAATTATTTCAAATGATAAACTTAATTTTTTTTGTGCTTCTAGATTAAAGAGTCAAGAGTAATTCTAATGAGTATCTCATCTACATGCAATTAAATTATAATAATTTGATCTTTTATTCGAGTTATTGTTAAAATAACAAATAGAGAATCTAAGAGATTGAAAAAATCTATTGATCATCAAACACCATTGTTTGGGAAATTATTTAAATCCATAAAGAGATTTTTAAAAATTACATGCATATCTTTTCAATTACTTCATTGTTTAAAACCTTTTGACTGTGATTTTTTTCTCTCTTAAGCATCACTTTTTATGAATATCTTTTTGATACCCCTTGGGTGTATCTCACAAAATTTGTAAGTTATAAAAGAAAGAAATACCCTAATGGTTCTCATTTTCACAATGGAAGCAAAGGTTTCATCACAATCCATACCATGTTACTAAGTAAAAAAATTTAGAAATCCATCTTACTTTGTATTTGTCTATTTTACTATTTAAGTTATATTTAAGATTATATAACCTATGATAATCAATAACCTCCTTTTTCTAGAAGGAGAAAATAGATACCATATATATATATTTAATTAGATCATCACACTCTCATTCCATTCCATTCCATTCCTTCACTTTTATGTTAATAAAAAATTGTGGTTTCATAGATCTATAAATGGATTATTGTAGATTTGTACAAATCATTTGTGAAGAGTTTCAAGAGGTGTGTTTTATCCTTCTTGTTTGTGGAAGTGTGGTTATATGTTTTGTCACTTAATATTTCTATATCTTTCTTCTTGAATTCCTAAAGTATAATTACATTTATGTGAGTTTGTAGTAAATTAGATCCAGAATTTATCTAGTGTTTGATTCATGGAGAATCTACATATTAATTGTGGTTATATCTATTTTCATGTTACTTAATGGTGTTGAATATATTTATTCAAAATTTGAGACTTTTTTTATAATACTATTTTTAATTGTGGTTATATCTATTTTCATATTTTTGAAAGAGGAAAAAATAGGTTTTATAGGGACCCAAAACCATAAAGTTTACAAACTAAAAATAAGATCGTTAAAGACACCAAAGTCAGAAAAGTTGTAAAAACAACAATAAAAGTCCACAGCCACCAAAAAGGCCAACAAAGGCCACAAAACCAAAAAACTAGACAAAACGACAACAATAACTAAATTTGGGTCTTTAATAAATCCGTAGTTTCATCTTCCAGCTCTCGTTCATATCCTGAACCCCCCTCTTTAAGATTTGAACCATCTGGATAGTGGGAGGCACTTTCCTTTTAAAATTGACACAGGTCCTTTTTGAATTACCTTGGTCCTCGTTCTTGCTTTCCTTGTTCTCTTCTAGATCTACAACCAGCGAACCCTATTGCATTTTTTTCAACTTTTCAGACATAGCATTGATGATAATAGCATTGTGCCCAGCTATTTTATGGTTTTGTTCCACAACAGTTTTTATGTTATTTTTAATTTTAACCATTTCAACTTCTAGAGACTTGTACTTATCTTCAATGTCACCTCCTTCCATTCCAATACTATTTTTTTCTGTTTCCCTTCTTCGTTGCTGAGAGCAGCTAGTTTCAGTTCCAGCTCTTCTGAATTACTATACAGAGCCCCATTTCTTTGATTAAGATCATTAATTTCTTGATAGGCCCATTTCAAAACCCTAAAAATGTCACTAATGTCATTTCTTGCAGAAGCAAGAATGTCACTAGACTGAACTCAGTCTAATATGAGGTTAACATCATTCGGGTTGGGGAGCTAGGAAATATGGTACCATCAAATCTGAAAGAGGCAGGAGGGGAGGGTACAAAATTTCTGCTAGCTTCAGGGTTCTCAGCTTTGTCTTCCAAGGAATTAGTAGAGTAGGAAACCAACTTATTGGTAGGGGAGCCCTTGAGAATAGGATTCTTTAAGGGGACAGGGCAGTCGGGGTAGGTCTCAGGGTTAGCTTTAGCAAGCTGGGGTTTTTTAGACTAGGTTTTCTTACCAGACATCTCAGAGGATGGGTGGGCTTCAACAATTCTCTCTTGGTTAGGATGATTCTCTGAACCCCCACTATCCGTGTCATAGTCCTCAGATGCTATGAAGGCAACAGGTTTAGATAAAGCCAATATACTTTGATAGTGTTCATAAATTAACCTAATAAGACCAAGATGAAGAATAGGGTATCTCCTCGGATTTTTGTTATTGTCCTAAAGGCTATTACTCAATGAACATAATAGGTAGTGAGGTAGAGAAATTTGTACCTTATGGCAGAAGTGGTTAAGAATGGAAAAATGATGACCATACACTCTAGTAAATCTCTCGTCCAGGGTGATATACTCCATTATAACACGAAGCACCTTTCTCCATAGCACGTTGATGGTGTCGATTTCAAAATAGCTGTTAGATATTTTAACTAGTTTCAATTTCTCCTTATCCTTCTTAGGAAATCTGATGACAACCTCATCAAAAAACCTTTTGTCACGATAAAACTTCACACCCTCAGTGGACATTCTAGTAACCTCCCCTATAATTTGCTCATCCAACTTCACCTTTCTTCCAAAGAGAGTTATTTTGTCATTGTTCCAGTTCTTCTCGAAGTAGTCCGTGGCCATTGTATTAGGTCCATGAAGTTTTTCCAGAAATGGAACCAACCCACCTCTTTCAATTTGCTTCCAGACCTTATCATTCCTAGTGTGCACTTCATAGCTTTTTGGCTCAACTCTTTTCTTGCCCCCCCATTTTCATTTGCACCTTACTGCAGACTCTACCAGCATTGAGCACCTATTGCAAAATTATGCAGCTATTCCAATGCACCCACAAATCATGCCACTTTTTCTTCCCATCTAAGTAATGTGATTCGGCCCCATAAAATCTCTTGATTTCGATGTAATTGGCCCCTTTCCCTTTAATCATTAAATGTATTTTCCTCTTTCCCACGTGTAACATCATAATCTAGTAAGGCCTGACTTCAGTTCTCAAGTCCCTACAATTCTGCCATGTGTTCAATCCTTGCTTCCTAACCCCTTCATTCGTAAAGTAATCTGCCACGTTAGCTTCTCTGTAGACGTGTGAAAGTTTTACTTTTTCAAACTTTTCTATAATAGACTTTGCTTCATCAATCTAATTCTTTATCGACCAAGAGGGTGGGGTACTTGCTAAGAGACAATGAATGATATTTTTAGAATCCCCTTTTAGCCGTAAATTTTTTATATTCAAATTATGAGCTAACTTTAAAACTTGAAAGGCTCCTATAGCCTCCACCACATGGTTGGTTTGGTGACCTAGGGATATGGCCACAACCACCATAAAATTATAGTTTGAATCCCTTAACACACCTCCACTTCTAGCCATGTCGAGGTTTCCCTTTGTGGCGCCATCAAAGTTGGCCTTATACCAACCGTTTGGCGGAAAGGTCCAACATATTCCTTCCCTACTTTTCTTAGTTGGCTTGGAAGCTGAAGAAATTTCCACTTTAATATTCCAATCTTTTGATATCATTAAATCATAGGGAGTGCACACCACTGCTTCTAGGTTAAGAGATTTTTGAGGAATCACATTAAAGTTTTCCTTTATAAGCCTAAATTTTTTCTCCAAAACATTATTCTCTAACATCCCCTTGTCCCTGAAAAGCCTTGCCATATACTTTTCCGACATGCCCGTGCAACAAAAGGGAATAAGAAATCCCACAACATTCGAATGAAGTGGATTTTGAGTAGCTTATTAGGTTGCACAAAGCATATTCAACAATTAAATAAAAATTTAATTAATAAATAGAGAAACTAAAACAAATAGAATAATTTATAATATAGAGAATTTAACGCGGGTTCACCTAATCCGCTAAGCATCCACCAAATCAAGTAAACCATCCAATGATTTTATTATCTAGTGCAAAACCTATTACAATCTTGTGAATAATCACGTTTTTCCTCATACTGTAACTCCCATCCCAACCCCTTTTAACAAGCTTTTAGAAGCTTCCAGAATTAGGGTTTTACAAAGTCCCTTTTCTTTCTTTTTCGCTGATTTTCCTTTTCTCATGGACAAAAGTATAGGCCTTTTGACGTGCCACGCCCTCAAACCCCACTTTTCGGCTACCAACCTTGAACCCCCACTGAGCCCTACTAACCTTTGACCCCAACAAGGATACATTTCAAGGTGTACAGTATACCATGGGATATACAGTATAGCATGATCAGTCACCACATACCAACAATCTCCCACTTGGAGACTAATCAAGCTCCACACCAACACAATCTCCCACTTGGAGACTAATCCTGGACGACACTACTACACTTACAACTCCCGCTGGAAATAAAGTACCTTGGACCCTACTACTCTGTTATACTTGAATTCAACCCTGAAGGCCAACAAAAGCTGAAGAGGAGCTCAAATTTTCTCCCCTTTGTCACCGCCAGAAACATATCCGCTGGATTGACATCTGTATGTATCTTGTCCAACTTGACCTGTCCATCCTCCAACACCGGCTGAATGAAATGATATCTCAACTATATGTGTTTTGTTTTAGAATGCAAGACATAATTCTTTGCAAGATGTATCTAACACTCTGGCTGTCTGTAAACAAGTAATTTTCAGCTTGTTGTTTTCCCAACTCATCCATGAAAAGTTGTAACCATATCATCTCCTTTGTCACCTCTGTTGCAACAACATACTCTTTCCTTTGTGGTAAAACAACCACCTTGCAATCAAGAAATCCAACTCACTATTGTCTCACCAACCTAAAATACATAACCTCGTGGTACCCACCCGCATCTATATCCCTCGCCAAATCTAAGTCATAGCCTTTAAATCAAGATAGAGCCCCCAAAACATAAACATTTATTGGATGTATCTCTCAAATACCTAAGAATCCATTTTACTACATTCCAATGCTCAATTCCAGGATGACTCATATACCTACTAATAAATTGTGTAACATGTGCAATATCTAGTCTCATGCATACCATGGCATACATTAAACTCCTACAGCTGAAGCATATGGTACCTTGGACATTTTTTCTTCCTCCTCTTGTGTCTTTGGACACATATCCTTAGTCAATTTAACATGACTAGGCAAAGGTGTGCTAACAACTTTTGCATTCTCCATATGAAATCTCTGCAACACCTTTTCAACATAATTAGCCTGAGATAAAAACAATTTTCTATTTTTCTTATCTCTACAAATTTTCATACCAAGGATTTGCTTTGCTGCCCCTAAATCTTTCATAGCAAAATAGTTTGCTAACTGTTGTTTAAACTCACTTAAGTGATCCATGTTAGACCCTGCTACAAGCATGCTATCAACATATAAACATAAAATAATGTAGCTGTTATTATCCAACCTTTTAAAATAAACACAATGGTCAAAATTACACCTGCTGTAGCCTTGCTTAGCCATAAAACTATCAAATTTCAAGTACCATTGCCGAGGTGCTTGCTTCAAGCCATATAAACTTTTATTCAATCTGCACACTAGTTTCTCCTTACCTTTGACATCAAATCCTTGTGGCTATTCCATATATATTTCCTCTTCCAAATCACCATGGAGAAAGGTTGTTTTAACATCAAGCTGTTCTAAATGCAAATATTCAATAGCCACAATACGTAAAACAATATGAATAGAAGTCATTTTAACAACTAGAGAAAATATATTTTTTTAACACATAAAATAGCACAACAAAAAAGTATTATTAAAAAATTAAAATAAAATAAATGTATCTTTAATTTATAGATTTGAAATAATCTTTTTAATGTTTTTTTTAATAATGTTAAGAGGTCTAATTATAATAACAACAAAATAGATGTAATAGTATGAATCCATACATAAAAACTAAAACACAATCTATATATATTTTAAAAAGTAAAACTATAAAATGATTCTTCAAATAAATTAAATAAAATCACTCTTAAATAAAAAGTATAATATTTAAATAATTTAAAAATAAAATAAAATAACTCTTAATTAAATAAAATAAATATAAAATAACTCTTAAACAAATAATTATTAAATAAATAAAAATAATACAATATAAATAAAATAAAATGATTTTCAAATAAATAAAAAAATAGATAAAATAAAATAAAATTTAAATAAATTCCTAAACAAAGAAAATAATACAAGATAACTAAAAGATGAATGCATTGTATAAAACTTTAACTCAATTTTAAAAGGTCTCATTTTATAGTTGTTTTACATTTTATTTTTAAATTAATATAAAACTTATTTTGTATAGTTACTTTTTATTTTTTAAATATTTTAGCCGATAGGCTATATATAGCATCAACTTTTAGCCGGATACTTGTCTCATGCCGGAAAGCTCTCTCACACCGATATTGGTATTCAGTTTTTTGCAATTTGTCCATCGATAATCACTGTTGATTAGATTGCAATCTTTAGATATTTTCTTTTGTCCACCTTTTACACTATCTTGCCGACTCTAACACCAGCTATCATAGTGTGACCCGACTTTCCATTCTCTGAGTACGTCCTTGTGCTATCATCGACTATCATGCATGAAGACTAGACAAGATTAGGGAGATATGACATGGCTTATTAATGGCATGACAAACCATCTTCCTCCCGCACCATCAGTATGATAGAGGGCTCACTTCATTGATCTTCTACAGGTGCCCACTTATATTTTATTTTTCTTTATAACCGACTTGGAGATGTGAGATTATGCAAAAGTTCCTTGTTCTTAATTTAAGGGATTGTCGTTAAGGTTTTCTAAATTCCCAAAGGTTGTCTCAGAGTGTTTTGTGGTTGTCTTTTCTTATGCACAGTCACCTTGGAATGTGGGATACACCTTGTTCACACTACAATCCTGTAAGCTTCAGATTAAGATTACTCTAACCATACATCTTCTAATATTTTCTAACCCATTCAACTCTATTTCATGTCTGCATGCATTAAATTCTTTCTTATTATCCACTCTAACTTAGCCTCTTCAAGTATAGATTTCCAATGCTCATTCTTTGCACACGATCCTCTTTAATCAATCACACATTAGGGGAATGTTCGACCATAATGGCTTCCATTCATTCATGCCTTAGATAGATTCCATGGGTTTCTTTGAATAGATTTCTGCAACCGACTCATCTCACCTATAATCTTCATTCTACTTCTCATTTAAACTCCATGCAATTGACTCATCCCACCATTTATCACTTGTGTTAGAAATACAAGCAGGAAATGAATCCTCTCATTTGCAGACCAAATCATGAAATTTCTTGTAAGAAGAAATGAAAGGAGCTGCTGCCCAGTTTGTTTTTTCCAATCCAACTCTGGTAGCCTAGTCCTCTGCATTTTAAATGCTTTAAAACATGTACATTCATTTCTCTTGAGGTAACACATGGGTAGTAGCCTTGGTGTGCCTGTGCACTCTCACTAGAATTTGCTCCACAAAAAACCTATAGAAGCCTAACAATTTTAGACATGAAGTCACATTAAAATCATTAAAAGACAAGTAACTAAAGGAATACATACACTATCTGATGAGAATTCCAAAGGATGGAATAGGTGTGAAATTCTTGAGTTGGATCAAACAAGAGAATATGCTACTGCTCTCTCCCAACTGCGCCTTTGGCATATATGTTGGTTTGCAGGGCATACAACTGTTCACTTTTATTGCCTAGGAATTCAAAGTCCAACTCATCTTTGTTCATGTCATTGTTAGAAGATATTTTTCCATAGTACACATCCATATCAAATTTTCATAGTTGATCTTCAAGTAAAGATTGTTTTTTTAAAAATTTTCATATGTTTTTTTTATTGATGTTTCAAATCCTATTTAATGATCAAAGGTAAACGTAAACATGTCAGCTAATAGTGAGCTATAAAGAGAAGCAGTCAATGCAAAGCATGGGCCACAATACATTCTTTACTTTTTGAATAACCCCAATTGCATTTTTTTCAATCAATCTTGCTGAGATTTGTTGTAGAGATTAAAGGTAGACCTAAAAATAATTTTCATATTTCAACATTTCTATAAAATATGTAGCCATTATGATGGAGAGGGCCCTCCCTGCCGTAGTTGAAAACTATTATTGCATCTCGTAGTTGCCACTTGAATTGAATTGTGTGCCATATGATAATTCCAAATATTGGGACCTCAACAAGAAACATAATTTTTTTTCAATGATTTAAGGTAATGGTGATTCAATAATTGTTAATAATACTTAATATTAAACATCAACCAAAAATTATGAGTGACTAAACATGACCCCTACATTAGCAGGTTGGAGCAAGAGATTTGGTAAAAAGAGCAAGATTGGGGAGGAGAAAGATATTCATGAGGAAAGATCTAGGGTTTCCTTGAAGAAATGCTCGATCCAAGAGTCAAAGCATTCAAAGATTTTTGATTCAAGATTTAGTTTTGACAAGAATGACAAGTGCACTTTACTTGGTTTCAACTTGCCTCAGATGTCAATTGATTTGTTGTGGATCATGGGATGTTAGAATTTTTCCTCTGAGAAGCAAACATTGCTGCCATTTTTGTGAAGTTTCCATCCACAAGCACAATTTCATGTGTTGTGCCTCTTGCCCTACTAAAATGTAATGCCAATGCTTCTATTTTTGCATGATACTTTTTTCCAACATGCAGCCCAGGACATCCACATTGATTTCCCAACATCTCCTATTGTTTAGAGGGCCAATCTAGACCTATACTCCATGTATTAGATGGAAGGGTTATTAGAGTTTCTCGCCTGTTAGCCTTGGCAATGCAAACACATAAAATTATATTCTAGTAACACAAGATATTACATTATAATCACCAGTATTTGAGATGATGTTATATTTTCATCAATTGAAAAACATAAGTGCCACCTTGAATTTCTATAATAGACACACCAAATTGACTATATTTTTAGCGAAATAATTATAGCATGAAATTATTGATCAACCCATTCAATGAGAAGAACAAAGTCTAAACATCAATATAGATAATTGGTTGCTTGAACTTGACTAATGGTGGTGTGATTCCTATTTTTAGAACATTTGGAAGATAGTTTGCATAGATTGTGGCTTTAATTTAGAAGACTTTATATTTTATAATGGTTACTTTGTATCTTTAGTTGAAGGGTAAGGTGCTCAAACTTGGTTTTTGGTTAGTCAAGAAAGCTTTATTCTCGGGCTGTGTAAATTCTTGTGTCTCCTTTTACTTGTGAGCATGTTGATTTTTCGTATAAAATGTGTCCATGTTTTAGATGATTGCATTTCCAAATTAATGGATACTACATACCATGTGATTGTTGAATTGGTCAATTTTCTGCCTTTATTGTGCACAATGCAAAGTTGTTCTTTTTTATAATTTCCAAATTTCTTATTATTTGTGAACTTGGACAGATCGAAGTAGAAAAGTTTGGTGAAGTGCATTTGCTAATATGATTTCTTGATTGTTACTCATTGTTCTAATACAGGATGACCTTTATGAATAATATAAAACTTGATTTTACTAATATGATTTCTTGATTGTTACTCATTGTTCTAATACAAGACAACCTTTATGAATAATGTCTTTACTAGCCTTACAAAATTTTTCCTTGTTTTCTCTTCACATTTTCCATTGGATGCATTTCTGAAGACCTTGTATTTAAACATGTTGGTAGATGATATGTATGCTCATGAGTCTCCTGTATATTGAATATCTTAAACTCCTAACTACCAAAAATCAAACTGCACCACTAAGATATCTCTCGCTGTTATTTAGATATATTATTGACTACATTGCTTCAATTGCTCAAAGAAAATATTTAGAATCTTCCAGTTGAAGTTGAAGTAGTAGGTAGTATTATGCTAATGGGTCCCTGGATTATGAATCTTCCTTTGCTTCCTCCTAGATTATGAGAGCTAAGATTGATTGATGGGGTAGGGGGTTGAAGGAAACAATCATAGTTCCCTGCTCTAGGTCTTGCTTGCAAGACCTCCTTGGTGTTCTTCTTCACCACCTTGACCTATAGGCCCCTTCACATGTCTAGGTACCCCTGGTTCTCCTGGCCAACCCCACTACCATCACCATTCAAACAACCAAGTCAAATTTGGTGCACTGCCTCCAACTCTCCCTTAGCCCTTAATCTACCTTAAAGGCTAATCTAACCTCATCACTCAGTAAGCTCTTTGCAGGGGTGTAGAGGTGTCTCCAATAGCTTCACACCATCCTCCTAGGGTTCTTGTAGGTTCACCATACTCCACTTTCACATCGCTTTCATCAAACCCTCATTTAGGGTTGAAAAGGGCTACAAGCCCTAGAGCCCCAATTAGGTCTCTAACTCCGAGAAAACAAGTCAGACCTTGAAAGTTTCCCAAAGAACATAGGATCTTTCCTAGGGTTTCCTGGTCCATATGCCCACCTCTCAAATATTTTTGGGAACTTGGACCTTCACTGTCCGTACATAGGCATAACCCACATTTTAGCAATTTTAGGGCTTTTTAAGCCATTTCTTGACTGCACAACAACCTGTCAGCTTATTTCAACCTCCACAAGGTCTGATGAAGCCTCCTCCTTCATGTCAAGTCTTTGCAAGGCTTTTATCTACCTCTCCACACCATGCCTTGACAGGGAAAGGTCACCCCTGCAAACTAAGTGCTTAACACTACTTTCTTTCCTAGTCGGGCACCGTCAAGCTCACCTAGGAGAAGACTTTCTCTTTAATCCCTTGACTCCTACAGACTCCTAACCCTAACCTATTTACATACATGGAGCCTAGGCACAATTCCCAAAAGGTTGTACGTTTATGTAGAGTCGGAATGTGACCTAAACCTCCATTTCCTATTGACAAGCTTAACAAAACAACAAGTGTAAAGAAACAACTATCTACTAAAATGCTTGAAACAGAACTAGAAAGCTAAATGGCTACCACACAAGGCTTAATATATCAGTACCCTGCATCCTACGCAAGAAACAATAACATATTCAAACCATTAAAGCTCTATTTTGGAATAAAATCAGAAATTCACTCTAAAACCACTATTTTTCTTCAACTTCACAAAGCTACACTACAATACCAATGCAACCAACCAACTCTCAGGTCGAGGCATACCTTAAATAGGTTACAAAAAAAGTTAAGCTCCTTTGGTCGGTCATGTAAGTGATAAAGATGGCAAAGTTGTAAAACGCACTGTGTTTTTCAACTTTTGCCAAAAATTAGAAAACTAAGTAAAAATGAGTTTGTAACTCATTCTCCCTCTCCACTCCTTAA
This sequence comes from Sequoia sempervirens, assembly GCA_007258455.2. NCBI lineage: Eukaryota > Viridiplantae > Streptophyta > Pinopsida > Cupressales > Cupressaceae > Sequoia > Sequoia sempervirens. Next base: position 5,098 of record VDFB02290176.1, on the reverse strand, counting down.
CCTACTAATCACTACAGAAAAAGACATATTCATAAACCTCTAATTCAATCTAGATGGTCAACATGACCCTCAGGTACATTGCGAAACAAAACTTCATACTAGACTTCCTAGCTGATGATTAGTGTTTCCTCTTTCCTAGGTGCTCCTGCACCATTGATGTTAAGGAGTAAGTGGTTTTTTCAAATCAAAAGGTTGTAAATTGATCTAGAATCTGAGCGATGCAAGAGCCATAGCTAATGGAAAAAATGAAGAATTAGAATAAAGTACACTTGAAGTGACAAATCTTAAAAAGAGGCTTTCATGCATAGAGTTATATAATACCATGAAGAACAATGAGAATTTAAAGTCTAAGGAGAATATAATTCTTTAGAAATTGGGATAGCTTTGTTGTATTTCTTAAGTATAAATTTGCTACATTGTAACTTTTTCTTAGCACATGTAGATGTTAATATGTTTCTATCTCTATTAATGGGTAAATGATATATCCTGGAATGGTGGACATATATAAGAATTTAACCATCACTTTAATGTTCTAATTTCTAGGGTGCTTATAGTTCTTAGTATTTTATGAAAAAATATTACTTAATTTAACCTTCTATTATGTAGTATCTTCTATCTCATTATTCACTTGAATTTCTAAGAAGCACAAATTCACTTGTGAGATCAGCAAAGAGTGCAGTACTCTCCTAGCATTAGCATCATGCCTCCCTTGAGAACCCAAGTTTGAAATGAATGTTCCAATTGCTTTTTTCAAATGAATGCTCCAATTGCAGTCTCATTTTTATTCTCTCATTGATTTCCACTTTCAATTTGCATGATTATGTATACACCTCACAGAAAAATAGCATATATAATACTGCAGTTGATTTCAATGATGTGTGCAAAGACAGCCCAATAACGGCGTATTCCTTGCAGCTCCCCCCGCTGCAAGTGCTAGTTTTAAATTAATATAATACGGTATTTTTTAATTTAGCCGATAGGCTATATTTTGTGCTAGTTGTCTCACGCGAGAAAGTTCTCACACGGGGAAAAAATTGACAAAATTTGATTTAATTCGCATGCCGAAAAACAGTTTTGACTCATACAATTGGATGGAGGAAGCGTGAAGGATTAACTCTTGTTTAACTCAAGTCATTCAAAGAGTCGACAGAGTAGTTAAAAGCCATTTTTCTATTTATGGCAGTTAAAAAACACTTTAAGTTCTGCTTAGCTTTTTCATTATTCGATCACCGTCCAAACGTTCATCAAGCCGACAATCTCAACTCTCACTTCACCCAAAGTTCTAGAACCTTCTATAATAAGCTAAAATTTGTCTATAAATACCGGTATTCTTGCCAATGGACCTATCATTGTTTCTCAAATACTGTGCTTTTTTGGTGTGTGAATTGAGGGAAAATAAGAAGAGAAATGGCACCGTTTGCAGTGAATTTGGTGATGGCGGCAACGGCTGGAGCTGGAGCTATGGCTGTGGGAGCTTACTGTCGCCTCTTTCCAAACGTAACAGCAAAATCCTTATTATCATTCACAGTTATTATTGCTTTTATTATTTTCTTTTGTTTTTTATGATTATTCTTATGTTTCTAACGAAATTGTGCTTCTGGTTTGCATATTTTCTTTTGTTTTTTTATGATTATTCTTATGTTTCTAACGAAATTGTGCTTCTGGTTTGCAGAGATTGGAAATTCCACAGCGTTATAATGAAGAAGCAAAGGAATTGTGCAGGGATGAAAAGAGAGTGCCAAGAAAGAGCAGCAGAGGACTAGTGTTTGCTCCTGAGTTTGACGGTTTAAATTACTATGAAAATATAATTTGCAGGGATGAAAAGAGAGTGCCAAGAAAGAGCAGCACATGACTAGTGTTTGCTCCTGAATTTGACGGTTTACATTACTATGAAAATATAATTTCTGGTTGAAATTTTTGAATTCTTCTCCATGGGAAGGCCGGCCATTCATGCATTCATTATTCTTTTATTTCCCAACGAGTCATGTGTTGGTTGTATAACAGACTATTGTACTGAATCATTGAATTGTGACTAATATATGCAAATCAAATTTTAATTGATTCTTTGATTTAATTTGTCTGCTCCCTGTTTCTTGGTGTTCTGTTCCCAAATTATAATTGGAGCAGTAATCTACAATTGCATGGCAAATTAATGAAAATAAAACAGGAATCCACTATTGCACAATGGACTAACAATAAAGCATAGTAGTTAGGTTTTTCTTTTTTTCACTTTAATAGGCTGGACAGAATTCGAATCCAGTTCTACTCTTCTGAATTGCGTGATTGCACCTTACTTGGAAGGATAGGAATGGAGGATTATTTTAGGTTTATATCACTGTTATTCTTTTGCACAGAAAATATATAAAAACGGAAACTATTTTTATGAGAATCCTTTTATAATTATAACCATCAGGTTTTGGCGCTTTATGGGTAAGAAAAAATGTTCTATGTTTTATGTTTTTTTTTTTAATAAAAATATTAAATTATAATTTTAATGAAGTTAAAAGTCTAATAATTTTAAATGTATGGATGGTATTTAATAATGTTCATTATTGGCATGCTTGGGGAGGCGTTTTTCTTCCTCTGTATTGCTGCTTTTTGTGTTGGTGCGCCATTCTGGGCTCTTGTTTTGGCTTTGGCCTGGTGAGCGGGGGGCTGCGAGAGCCCTCATATTGTTGTTATAAATGGCTGCTCAAGTGTCTTTAGATATGGCAGGTCTGGATTCTGCTTCGGCTGGGGTGAATGCTGAAATTCCTTCTCAACATTCTTCTGGTTCGGGTGGGGTTCAAAATGGTGCCCTTAAACTGCATAAGGTGAATGGATGCTTGGAGAGGACTCAAGAACGTCCAGTTTTAGTAGTGCAATCAGAATCGGTAGCTGAAGATATCGAATACTATTGCAACCATGTTTTGATTTGTAAGTTCCTGGGGATGAGGGTTTCTCTCGCATTTCTTGATAATTGGATTCGTAAGACATGGAACCCGGAAGGTGACTTTGATATTCTAATGGCTGCAAATAACTTCTTTATGGTAGATTTCTGTGTGTTTCTGACTGAAACAGGGCTTTTGAAGGTGGTCCGTACTTCTATAATCAGGTGGGTCTTTTCATCAAACCATGGCATGCTGGCTTTAACTCGGCAGAGGAATTACCTTCTAGAGTCCCAGTTTGGGTTCGTCTGCCTCGGCTTCCACTAGAATGTTGGAGAAGTGATATACTGCAGTCGATTGCGTTATTGCTAGGAAGACCTATTGGTCCTTCTCAACAGACTCTGAATAAGCGCATTTTTTCTTATGCTAGGGTTTGTGTTGAAATTGATTTGAGTAAGCCGTTACCAGATTCTATTGATATGACTGTTGGATCCTGCTCCTGGACTCAACCGTTAGACTACGAGATGCTACCTTTCAGGTGTCGAGTATGTCATGAATATGGGCATCTCCAACGGAGGTGTCCCCGTGCTTCAGGTGCTTTTGGTACAAGTAATGCTTCTTCTCAGCCCTCTTTAAATGCAAATAAGGGTAAAGCTCACATGCAGGGAGGGGGGGCTGATAAGGAGGGATTTATCCCGGTTGAGACTAGGAATCGTAATCGAGGCCAAAAGAGATCATTTAAAGATAGGCAAGAGGAAGAGACTCTCAACAGGTTTGAGGCTCTTGAGGATTTAGTTCAAGAGGAGGGTTTTCAAGAAGTCCTACAGAGATCAGGGAATTCTTTAGTTGAGGAGGTGCCTGGAGTTCAGTCTACTGGGCCTCCAAATTTGACTCAGATTGGAGTACAGGGTGCTCAGATAGCTACTGTTGAATCTTCTCCAGACCTTGCTTTGGCTACGACTGATTTGGTGTTGGAGGCGTCTGGTGGGCCTGCTGACATTGGTGGAGTTCTCCCTGAGATGCAAGGTGCTTCTGATCTAGGTAAACAGAAGTCTCACCCCCCTGGTTTAGGTCTGCATCAAAAAAATTTCAAGAAAGGGGCTCTTGAGAAACCTCTTAAGGTGGGTAGAAAGAAGGATTAGGAAAAAGTCAAGCTAACTAGTGAGACGCTGGTAGAGTCAAGTTCGGTGAAGACTATTGATACTCACTTCTCCCAGCCTCTTCGATGATTGTGCTCTCTTGGAATGTGCGGGGTATGAATAGCATCCCTAGACAAAAGGCTATTCGGGATTTGATTTGGTCTCATTCTCCTAATGTGGTTTTCTTACAGGAAACTAAGTTGTCTGTTGATAGTATGTTGGCAGTGGCTTCTAAGATTTGGGGTCGAGGTCAATGCCAATGTGTTGGGGCGTCTGGTAATTCTGGTGGGGTGGCTTGTTTGTGGGACCCACGCAGAGTTAGACCTATTTGGTGGTTCTCTTGTAGAGGTTCGATTTCTTGTGTTGCTTCTCATCTTGAGTCAGGGGAGAGAGTTCTCTTCTCGAACTTGTATGCACCAACTGACTTTCAGGGTAAGGTTTTGTTGTGGGATCATGTGCGATATGTGAGGTCTTTGGATCCTTACCTTCCTTGGATTCTGGCTGGAGATCTTAATGTCGTCACATCTTTAGAGGAGAAGAGGGGTGGTAATGTCCGTCTGGATTCTGCTTCGACACTCTTGAAGGATAATATTGCACTCTTGGACTTGGTTGACATCAAGCTGGGTAATGGGTTATTTACCTAGAGTAATAGAAGATGTGGGGAAGCGGCTATTTCTGAAAGATTAGATAGATTCCTGGTTTCCGATTTTTGGATGGGGGATAGGTGGGTGACTAGCTCTGATATTTTGGATGGTAGGGGTTCAGATCATTGGCCAATCAAACTTACTGCTACATTACCCCGACAAGGTATAAACCAGTCTTTTAAGTTTCAGCTTATGTGGCTTAGGGATGATTCTCTTCATGACTTAGTTCTTGGATGGTGGAGTTTTGGGAAGCCAACACATGGGACTGCTATGTACTCCTTTTCAAAGTATCTCCAGTTTGTGAAGTATAAGTTGAAGCGTTGGAATAGGCAACACTTTGGTAATCTCTTCCAAGAAAAGAAAAATGCTCAGTCTCAATTGGATTCAATTACCTGGTAGATTCGGGACCAAGGTTTCACAGAGGAGCTTGGTTTGCTTGAAGCTGCTA
>VDFB02290175.1:0-67064 GCA_007258455.2 Sequoia sempervirens | reverse complement strand
GTAATCAGCGATATGAATATAACCAATAAAAATCTATTTTCTATAATTCATGGATTGAACTTTGTATTTTATTTGCTCTCAATGTCTGTATGCTATGGAAATGCCATTACATTTTAAAAAAAAGTAGTTTCTTACTATTTTTCTTCAATTTTTTATGGTTTTTTGTAAATCTACCAAAAAACTCTAGTTTTTCTACCAAAAAACAATATTTTGAAAAAAATCAACTAAAAATAAACAAATCTAATTGAAAATTTGATAAAAAATAAAGAACTTTACCTGTTAGAGATGGACTCCAAATCGGATATCGGATTTCGCTCTCCACTGTGCGCCCACCGCTGATGAGCCGAAAACAAATGAGAATGAGTGTTGGTCGCGGGCCTTTTTTTATATATATACTTACGGATATCGATTTAAATCGGATATCTGATTTGGATCGGATATCCGATTCCCAGAACTAAGTTTCCCTTTGTCTGGATCGGAATGAGTGTTTTTTTTTATATACTTCAACAAAATCGGATATCCGATCCAAATCGGATATCCGATTCCTAAAACTAAGTTTTCCCTCTGCCTCGATAGTCACCCCAGCTCCAAAAAGTCAACTCACCATTTTCGCATTTTTGAGTTGTAGAAACACGTATTTTTTTCTCCATTGCCACTTTTTGGCATACCATGATCCTGCACATGCCCGATTACTAAAACTAATAACAGAATCAAAATCTCTAATATACAGAAATGTAAAGTGCATTTATCACATATTTTACCCTTAGAAGGATTAAGCCTCGACCACATATGACAACGTGCTTTGAGGATGTTTGCGCCTTGTGTTGTTGTCTTTGATGAAGAAAATAATAAAGGCCTTGAATTTGAAATTCCTACTTATCAAACCTGTACATTTGCACATAGATAGAATGGGAAAATTTTTGGGGGTTGTTTTGGGGCTTGCCTTAGTCAAAGCCCTATTTTGGTGTTTTCACTTCCACAAATAGCTAGATAGATAGAGATATAGATAAAAATGTATGAAATAAAAGATGTTTGATAGAAACAAACCCCACAAAGGAGGAAAAACCCTATCACTATTATAAAAGATGAGTGATAGAAACTAAACTAAAGAAAAATAGGTAGACATCAAAATAGGGTTTTGATGGACCTATCTTCCTCTATTTCATTAGGAAATGAGATCCACACAAATAATTGTCTTACAACCCTTAGATGAGTCAACTCAAGGTGTGAATCTGCATATTTCCTTTTTGTGTCAAGACGAGGGTCCTAGTCAAACACTTTGGGAAGAAAAAATAAAAATAGTAAATCAACACCAAATTATAATCTAACACTTGGAATATCAATATTAAGCTCAATATTGACATAACCATAAACAAAATGTACATCAAAGAAGGTTAGAAGCATGTGTACCAGTCACCAAAAGTCAGTTTTTGAAGTTGACCTAGGACTCATTCACCTAGGGGAGAATGGGTCTTGAGTTAGGGTTTTTCTACAAATTTTGGTAGCCTCTACTATAGATCTAAATCTTCCAATTTGCCCACGTTTCATGTTCTAAAAGCTAAGAATAAATTTTGTAAGTGAGTTTCTATGAGATGACAACTTTTATGTCAACTTTTGCAACTTCAACAACTTCTTCAATTTTTCTCTTAAGAGAACTTCAAGAATTCTTCCACCTAGATCTACAAACACAACATGAAAGGGAAAAATATTTTTTTTGGTGAATGGGGGTTTTCCTTGGTCAAACCCCATTTCGGTAATCAAACCTTGAAATGAAATGAAACATGAAAGAGGGAATGGAGAATGAACAAATCTATGTTACCACTCAACAAACCCTTGAATAAACCTTGGAATGTAGATCTGCAACTTGCATGAAATGGCTTCAATGGATGTGGATCTTGAATCTTAAATCTTGACTTGAAGTAGTACTTTGAATGCTTGAATGGATCATGAAACCTACATCATAATACTAACTCCAAAAACATGCATGATGCAGAAGACTTTGACATGACAATTGGATCTTGAATGCTGCAATAAATCTTCAATAAATATGCCTTTGAATTCCTTGAATTGCTCTTGAAATTCTCTTGTGAAGTTACATAAAAGTTATAGCTTGAAAACTCTAGGTGAAACATAGTGAAATAACCTTATATTTATAGGTATGTATCCTTGATTTCTTGAAATTCAAATATCACAAGCTAACATTGAATTATAATTTTGAAAATGTTAACATACCACATAAAACATAATTTAAATTTAGGTCCTAGGTCTAAGGGAGGACCCATTTTCTTATGGGTGAATGGGTCCCAAGTCCCTAAACCTAGGACACACATTGCTCAAAGTAAAATGTTATGTTAAGGCACTAATGAATGTTGGGTTTCCTCTTCAGAAAATGTTATAAAATAGGATTGCAAAATGAATTAAGGGGCCAATTAAGACAAAATTAATCTCAATTAATTGAAGGAGCCCTAAATAAGTGTAAAAGTGTAAAGGGGTACACTTTACAATACTAAAATAAGGCACAATTAAGTCCAAATTAACTAGGAGGGCCCAAACAAGTGTAAAAATGTAAAAGGGATACATTTTTCTACACTACAAAAACAAACCCTACAAGGAGGAGAACCCCTATCACAAATAAGATTAGACAAGATCAAATAGATAAGATAACAGGAAATCATACAAACAGATGTGGCTCTCCTTTCAGCTTGATAAATGTGATAATCTTGCATGTAAGAGAGCCTTGACTATTGCTAGAGAGAAATCTTACAAAGCTTCGTTGTGGAAGCAAAAGAGAGAAAGAGAAAATGGAGAAGATAGAGTAGAATGAGAGAGTGCAATATTAGATGAGAGAACATAAGAATCAATGAGAATTAGAGGGAAAAGTGAGGTTTTGTGAGGTTGTATGGGGTGGGAGAAGTTGTTACATTCACGTTTCTACCATAATGACACATTCCATAGGCAAAGGATGCAGAATATTCCCAAATGAATCTCAAAAAGTTCAAGGATGTTAGTGCATCATGGGGACGTTCGTGTGTCACACAAGTGTGGACTACTCAAAACTTTGCACAAGTAAAGTATTTATTTTGTTAGTGCTTCATCGTTGTCGCCTATGAAGTTGGAATCATGAAATTTTGAGTTATAGGTTTTTGCCATAAATGTGGTGGGCTAGATGCATAAGTGTGAAATTGCCACAGGGTTCAATTTTATGACACTATATTTTGCCTCCACTTTAGTGAGCTGATTATTTGGAAAAAATCAATTGCATTAAAGTAGCTAAGGAGACACAAATGCTAAATTTAAAGTTTGACAATTTTGCAAAAAAGGACATTGTAGAGGCCATAAAGGTTGAGCAAGTAGATATAGATAATTCCCCTAGTGTTCGAGCTCAGTGAGAAACTACAGTGTATGGCATGAAATTCAGATTTGCAAAACTAAAAAATAGGTCAATCTCAAAATTGAAAGAAGTTGCTACAACGAGAAGAATGCTTAAAAAAAAATTTGGTGAATTGAAATAAATTTTTTGATGAAGATGTGGGTATATGGCACCTCCTATTTTTTCCCCCAACTAGGTGGGTGAAAACAAGGTGTAAAAGGAAATTTTCACTGCAAAAAAGGGAAAATTTTTGGCTAAATATGCTTGATATGGACCCATGGAAGGTCATTTTCACTATTCACTATAAGGATTTTGTTGAATTTTCCATAGATTTTTTAGTAAAATTACTCATAGATGAGACTTTAGGCTACCAAGGATTGACCAATTGTGCACCGGCGTGAAGAAGGGCAACCCACTAGATGAGGTATGAGAAAATTTCCTCTATAGTTTGTCACTTTTGTATGATTTTTAGCTTTAGAAAAACCACAAGCAACACAAGCATCCAGTCAGTGAGATGGAATCCTTGGATGCACTGGCCTCAGATGCTAGTGGGACACATAAACATCTATGTGGTGTTTTGTAGTCTCAGAGACAGGGTTAGAAAAATTAAAATGATGTAGAGTAGAGATGTAAAATAGAAATGGATTACACTAACACAGTGTTTTATGTTTTTGTAGAGTTGCCTAAGATTTGAGAGCATAGCTCGACGACACGATTTTGTCACTGTTGAGGTGTTGCAGCTGTGAGATCGTACCAAATGACTACACACTACTACAGTGGATTAGGTTATGGTGGTCCTACACCATGCTAGATATTTGTTTCCATGCACCTATGTTGATGGAACTCATGGATAGGTGGGATGCAGACACGTCATATTTTCATCTCTCCTATGGGGAGATGACTATTACACTAGAGGATGTCTACTACATCCTTCACCTTCCCATCTGTGGAGAGAGGGTTGCATATGAGGAGGGTCAGATTGCTCAGGATGTGCAGGTGGCACAACAATACTGCATTGGCCATGTGATCCTTGAGGACATGACTAACCACATATACATGTGGTGGCTAAAGTAGGGTCATGTCCAATAGTCTCATTAGTACGTTGCATGATGGATAACAATAGTAGCATTACATGTTGTGATATATGGATGAGGCTCTCACCTACATGAGTACCTCATCCATTGCATCAGAGAAGATGGAGTAGCAGAGGATCATGTTTGCCTCAATTCAGATTATTTCGGCTCATTTATACCATCACCTCAGGTTATACATTCACTAAAAGTATCACAATACCACCACCTGTATGCTTCTACAAGTGTGGGTGTTTGAGCACATTTGGTGCACATGGTCGACTAGTATTCCCATGATGTAGTAAGGGAGAGCCGCAAGCACATGTATGCCTATTATTATGTGATTAGCAACTAGGTGACTTACTTTTTGGTGGCAAAGATTTGATATTTTATGGAGTGATGATATTAGATGAAGGCCCTATAGGTGGATGGGAGTCTATTCATCTGACATGAGTCAATTGTGAAGGATGTAATGGGATCAACTCTTTGATGATCAGTCATACTGTATAGTTGTACCATATTATTGGCACCGAGTCACACGATATTTTGACCAAGTGTAGGCCATCCCTCTGACAACTTCCATGTATATATGATCCCACAAGAGCATGGAAAGAGAAAGAAACCATCTGGTCCAACCATTATTGATGACACACTTAGCAACAACAATGGCTCAGACAATGATCAAATCGAGGCATCAACGACTAATGATCTCGACATATCAATTGGGTTGGTTGATAGCAAGTCTATTGAAAATATGATTGTTGTTGCACTAAAAGGTTGACCTATTAATTCCTGATACAACTGTCAGAGTTAATGAATCCACGAGAGGTGGTTAAGCCATGTCACGAACCCAAGCATTATACTACATAGCACAAGGAGACCAAGCACACACACCTTACAACAATCCCCCAATGCAAGCGAGGGGTTCAAACCCGTGACCCAAGCTCTGATACCAATTGTTGCAAAGACAATTGTCATTACACCAAAAGATCAACATGTTAATTCCCAATACAACCACCAGAGTTAATGAATCTACAGGAGGTAGTTCAGCCATGTCAAGAACCCAAGCACTACACTGCACAACACAAGGATACCAATGGCACACACCTTGTAACAAGGTCCAACCCTGATTTTCCCAGCAGGTGCCCTTGTACGCGATACTAGTGCATAGGGGTTTGAGAGAAATGTACTAAGGAGCAGTGAGGAAGATGATGAGGAAACGGTGGACAGAGCAGAGGATAGGCCGAGGTAGTGGTGATGTGTACCATCACTGGTACGCAATCCAACCGTCTCAGTCACACCACTTGACATCTAGTTAGTCATGCCTCCTTTGACAATGGCTTCAGGGTCGATCATCACTTCTAGAAAGTGTTCTACCTCTAGATCCACACTGGTAGGCTAGGGACCTAGGCATGAGTTTGGTTTGATACATTCAATTTTTTTTTAGGTATTTCATGACGCATTCTCATATATATGTATACCTTGATGATATGGTACTAATATCGTCCATTGTCTCTATTTTTGCAGTGTTCACATAAAAGTGGCTCGATTTCTTCAAGCAATGCATTTCAAAGGTGGTCCCAATCGTCCAGATACGAGGGTCAATCCTCGACTCCTACAAGCCACCCACAATACAATGTCATGCCTGCTTATTTGAACCTATTTAGTGCATTTGAGGATGACCTATGAGTAAAGGCAGGTAGAGGTGGTCCAATGGATCGTCGATACCGTGGGGTAAACTAAAAAGTTATAGCACACTTTTACAAAGGAAAAGATCAACTCTAATCCAACTTTAAAACTTGAATCACTAAAAAGTGGCATATATGTTTTGAACTTTGAAATGATGTAAACTAATAAATATTTATTTTTTAGTATATTTTATGTTTGTATTTAAAAAAAAATTGAATTATTTGAATATGGTTTTTTTTATAAATTGACACTATAATTTAGTTATTGATAAAATGTTGAAAATGAAGTTACATGAGACGTCTATCTTTATATAGTAAATTTTACTTTTTTTCTTTCAATTTTTTTGTGTGTATTTATAACTTGAAACTTTAGTGCATGGATATTTTTTTTTCCAATTTTGATAAATATATATTTTTAGATAAATATTAAAATGAGCGTATTACAGTTCATAGTTGTTTCCATTTGACATCAACTTTCATATTAACTATTTTTGTATTAATTATAGTATAATAATTGTTACATGATTCTGCCAGTGCAATTTTTCACCATTGTGAGTAAATTACAGATGTGTTACAAAATATAGAGCACTATACAAGGATTTGATGTAGTCAATAGAACTATCTATAGGTATATAGTAGAGCTATATTAAGGTCGTTGCCAAGATTCACAGTTGTTTCATTTTATACACAAACATATATACCATTAACATGATATACAAAAAGTTAACATTAGGATATAAGCCTACTGCTCATTCTCATCCCTGTTGTCGGCTTCACTATCACCCTAAACATCTTCTCCATCAATCAACTATGTATTCGACATGCGACCTCTTCTACATTTGCATTTGCAATCTCCACTCCTTGAGGGTCAATTCGTTGCAAACTTCTTTGTCTTCCTAGACCAACTACTTCATTGATTGCTCTTTGGATTTCATTTAGGGCCCTTAAGAATACTTCATCTTCCTCACTGCTTCAATGGCATGCATGGTCACATCTCACTTCCTCCCTATTGACTGTTACAATAACTTCCCTTATGAACCTCATGAATTTCACCATTGAAATCTCTAGGTGGACTGATACCTATAGAGCAATATTAAAAAATGTGAGTCTTTTGGAAGACTTGGTAAGTGCCCTCCTATTCCCCTTATATTTATCATCATTTCTCACTTTCCAAATATGCCACATGATTTTAGTAGATAAACAATTCCAGAATAGCTTGTAGTCATTGCCAATACTCAAATCAAGAAATAAGACATCTTTCCACATAATTTTACCATTTTCATTCCAAATTTTTAAATTATGGCAAAATAACCTCCAAATTTCTTGTGCATAGAAACAATCAAATAATATGTGCTTAACCAATTCAGGTGTCCTGCATATACTACAAATATCATCTTAGGCTCCATAGAGCAGTGCCAAACAAGAGAGATAAATTTATGTCATTCCTTATTATTCAATGATAACCCTTAACAACTATTTAGATGCTCAAGAATAGACACATTGTTGATAAGATCATTATATATTGTCTTTGATTTAATATTAGACAGAGCCAAACCATCATTCCAAACAATATCACTGGAAAGGTCCATCTTCTTCTACATATTCCTAGGAAAGCTAGCATCTTTTAAGGCCTCCAAAACTATAAAGTAAGTTCTCAAATTAGACTCAAGAACTGTTGGAATTATGGAGCCTTGCAACATGAGCATGAAGTGTAGATGGATTGTGTTGGTTGTTCATGTGTTGTCATTGATGTCAACATGGTGACAACTGTACAATAAGTTTACTTAGTTAACTGGAAGTTGTTCTCTACTGATAGTGTTCTTTTGTGATGAACCAATGCATTGGTCTTTGAGTCCAGAATTCACCGAAAAAAAAGATATGACTCTAATCTCTTAACCATGTTATTATATCTCATTCAGACAACTATATCTTGGATCTTGAGAAGTTTTGTGTTGTGAGCTAAAATTTATCATTGGCATAGTTTAGCTCTATATTCCATTGTTGTTTCTCTACTCAGCATATCAGTGTGGGAGACTCCGCAATTTCTTAAGAACATTCTAATGTTGCAATTCTAATGGGAGTCTCTATGATGGTAGTATGATGATAAATTTATGTAATCTCATATCCGGAAGGTGTTTTCTTTGAGGATTGTATGTTGGTTTGGAGTTTTTGTGGATTAAGTCCTAGTCTTGGTCGACCTAACGTATGGTATTCACTAAGAAGACTAGTTATACTTTATGGATGTTCACCGACTTGATATATTGCACTACATGGACCAAAAAAATTTAAAATCATATATGGTGCCGACAAGAATGTTTTGATTATTTTTCTTTCATCTAATTAGGCCAACATAATTGATGAATGAGATACACTTGCATATATATATATAAGATTCTTTGAAGAGGAGATAGATGGAGAAAGAGAGTGTACGTGGTGTGAATATGGAAGGAGAAGAAAGAGAAGTATGGTGATATGTGAAGAGGATCAAGGGAGAAGTGTGAAGATGCGAGCCGAAATGCTTTATGAGCTGATCCAAGAAGTTGGGTCCAAAAAAAGCTCAAAAAGTGGAAGTGTTTTTGTTGTTTTTTAGAATTTTTCACACTTGGATTGAAAATTTGAGGCACTTACACAATGAATCTTAAAAAAATTCAGTAGTATGAAATTTAGAACTTTGAATCTAGTTTCCAAATATGTAAATTATTCAAATACCCAGATTATAGAAATTAAATTTTGATAGGGATCTATAAAAACCACTTTTTAAAAGTCCTTTTTTTTAACCATACCATGCACGTGTACGGACACCACTTTTTGACCTAAATAAAAGTATTTTTATAATTCCTTTTTGGGAAGGAGAGCTAACAACATGAAGATTGATGAGGAAATTTTTTTTGTAATTCTTTGTTGAATATTTTTTTTATTGAATTTTTATTGGCCTTAATTGTTGTTTTTAAAAATCAATGTGTACGGACAGCATAATTGGACCTAAACTAAATATTTTTTGAATCTTTTTTTTTCATTGTGTAGAGAATTGTCTGAAGATTGATTCCATATAAAAAAATTTACAAGAAACTTAACCAAAAAAAAGTTATTAAAAAACAAAAAAAGCCTAATATTTCAAGTTTAAGGCCTGGTTTGCTTAGAAATTAATTAAAAAATAACAAAAATAATCCAATATTAATAAAAATTATATATTCAAAGCCTGCACGAGTAGCATGGTTGGTTAAGGGCTTTAGGTTCGTCCCATATAGGTCTTGAGGTCAACTCACGCTCCTAGGTTAAAAAGGGTGGATGCGCTTGCGGGCTGTGTAGTCCACCCGCCAGAGGATTAGTCTACCTCTGCTTGCCTCCTCCTCCCCCAAAACCTAGAAAAAAGGTAAGCCCAGGGCAAGGGTGGTTGATGTCGCTGGGCGGAACCGCAGAAGGGTCTGAAAATCTCCTAATTGAGGGCCTCGGGATACCTCTGAGTTATCAAAAAAAAAATTATATATTGAAAAAACTAGACATCATGTTCTCTAATGGGTTTTAATTTTATAGATTGATTCAGAAAAAAAGTCCATCAGCCATATTTCCAAAGTTGGACATTCTTCTTAAATTTTTCTTAGTTTTTTAATCGCAGGTCAAAGGCTATGGCTCGGATTGCCAAGCCTTTCCTGAGCCTAAAACCAAGGCTACATGTGGGTTGGGAATTCAATTTTTAAATAACATGTACGCATTAATAAAATGCGTACACGTTATTTAAATGAAACATGTATGTGTTTCATAATGCATACACGTTATCCGTTTACCTGTTGGGTAAAGGTAACATGTATGCGTTCCTAAGATAGAACGTGTATGCATTTTATAACACGTACGCATTTCTTATATAGCTATTTTTTCCTAATTTGGAAAATACTAATAAAACATGTTTTTCTTGCAACATTTCTTTTTTGCAGTACGGTCCGAAAGCACCATTTTCTACATTTTTTATTGCAAATTTGTCTTGTGAAGGGCATATTCTATTCAAATTGTTGGAAGAGACACGTGTAGGTTGAATTTTCTAAAGTGGAATCAAGTACAAGAATATTTTACAAGAAGATTTGGAAAAAGAGAACTTTTGGATGTAGTCATGATGTTTTTGTACTTCAAAGTTTATAGAAGAAAGGATCTTCATACTACATAGTTTTATTTGAATATTTGAAGGAGATGGCAATTTGAAAATAGGTTACTTGAATCATTTTTTTGTCATCAAAGAGGATTTGGTAACCATGGGATCAAAGCAAAGACAAAGAAATAAATGTAGAAAGTTAATGACACCCGAAGAAGTTCAAGCAAATAAAGAAATGGAGGAAAAAAGATAAAGGGATAGAAGAGAAGGGATTTGTCAAATGAAAAATTTGGAAGCATCTAATTCCAAGAATGTTGAAGAGGAAGCCATGAATGATGAAATGGATGTAGATGATGCAAATGTGGAGATGGTGAATATGGAAGAAAATGCAATTATGGAGACAAACCCAACTATGTCTTCAACTTCAACTTTGAATGATATGGAAATAGTACCTATGCAAACAACTTCGAGTATGTCTTCAAATCCACCTCCCAATGATATGGAAAATGCACCTATTCAAACAATCTATCTAGGTATGTTTTCAAACCCAAGTCTTGATAATATTGATCTTGCTTGTTTAGATGAAGTTGGATACACCATTGATGATATCAATAATTCTAGGGTTGAAACAATGCAAAAACAAAAAAATGATGAAATTATATCTTATGAGAATACAAATGAGAATGAAGTCCCTTTTACATTTGAAAATGAAAATGAAACCCCTTGTGTGAATGAAAATGAAACCCCTTGTGTGAATGAAAATGAAACCCCTTGTATGGATGAAGGTGAAAATGTTTTATTTACAATTGAAAAAGATGTGTTAGATAACCTTCGTGGTAAAGTTTCTTGGAGAAAAATTTGAACTTATGGAAATAGAATATATAAAATGCTTTTTTATAGAAAGAAATTAGGATTCCAATGTCAACTCATGGTGCAATTGATGAGAATGTCAAAAATGAGAAAAGTGATGAAAAAATTAGGTATTTTTGTAAAACCAATAAAGAAAGATGATTTAGTAGAATAAGTCATATCTAGTGTTGCTAATGTTATTGATTTTATAGGTAAGAAAAGTTGATCTAAAGATAAGAATGTGGCTTGCCATGCAATAACAACTGCTCTAGTTGATAAAGCAACTTCAAATAAATAATGTTAAGTAAGATTAGTAAATATATAAAAGTAAATCCTAAGACTTTGATAAGATCTACTAAAATAAGAGAAAGTATTGAAAAGGATCCAATTAATCAATGTTAGAGTTTTAGTGGTAGACTCCCAAGATCAGACATGAAATTAACTAATGAAATTAAATCTTTAATCGATAAATTTTGGCATGATAATACAAGAGTATCACCTAACATTAGAGATGTTTTAAAATTAAGGGTGGGTTCCAAAATTCATGAACCTCATCCAAAGCATCTCTTAGATATGACTCAAATTGAATTATATAAAAAAAAAATAGATGCTCCAATCTTACCATTGAATATTAACATAAGTCAAAGATCATTCGAATAGTGTAAACCTTGGTATGTTAGAATTAATAAGTAGCGAATCTCTTGTTGTTGTAAGACTCATCTACAATTTCATTATTATTATGATAGTTTTCGATATATACAATGGACTTTGCATGCTAACCAAATTATGTAGGACATTTGTGGTATTAATATGCCACCTAAAAGAATCAAAGGTTTTATAGCAAGTTTGTTTTATGAACCCTCTAATGGAAACTTATTTTATTTAAAAGCATGTATTTCTGGAGAATACAATAGATGTAGTAACTTTTCATTATTAGGAGAATTTATGCATGAAAGTAGTTTAGATGAATTTGGACAACAATTAGTGGATGTAAAAAAAAATTAAAATGTTGAGTATTCTTTAAAAGATAGAAAAACTAGAAAACATTGTGAGCTAATTGTGAAAAAATTTAGTGTGCATGCATTTATTAAAGAATTTAAAGATTAGATTGTACCTAAATATGTTCAACACTCTCAGTATGCTCATTGGCTTGATAATCAATTTCATTTATGTAAAAACGCATTCCCAATTGGAACTATATTGTCAGTTGTTGATTTGGCTAAAAATTATACTCTTGCTCCACAAGAAGAAATTCAATCACAGTATTATAATTCAGTGCAAGTAGCTATATTTGTTCATATTATTTATAGACATGCAGATGATAGTAGAGAAGATAATAGAAAATTTTTGAGAGAGTACCATTTTTATGTAAGTGATAATAAATTACATTCATTTGAGTTTGTTCAATATTGTTTTGATATATTTTATAAAAATTTAAAAGAGAGGAATTCAAATGCTAGAACATCTCATATGGTCGGATAATTGCACGGGTCAATTCAAAAATGCTAGAATGTTTTATTGGTTATGTAGAGTTCATAGAGAAAATGATATCCAGCACATATGGAGTTTTTTTAAGCTAATCATGGTAAGGGAGAACACGATGGAGCAAGTGCATGTGTGAAAAAATCTCTTGCTAGAGAGCAACTAAAATTTGAGGATGATGTGAAATTTAGAGATGCATGTGCAATTGTAGATTGGTACAATACCAAATTATCTACAAGAACAAGTGAGAGCTCAAAAATTTGACGCTTCTTTTGGTTAGTTGAAGAAAATGATATTTTTTTCTTGACAAGAGTGTGAAACAATTAATGGATCTGCAAAATGGCATTTGTTTAAGAGTTTGAATGCAAACACATGGAAAATATGGACAAAGGAGTCGGCATTCTTTTTTCAATTTTGTATTGTAGGTGATTGGGAGGCATGTGAAAATACGGAATGGGTCAAACAATGGAAACAAAGAGACTTAACACCTACATCGACACATGTTCAACATGGAACAACAATTGAAGATAATCAAGTGTTTGCATCAAATGATTATGATTGTGTTTCGGATCTTGTACAAGAAGGTGCATTATTTATTGAGTTGAATTTTATATGTATGCATGTTTATATGTGAATTAAATATAAATCACTCTTTATTGAATTTTTTATTTATTTTTATAGGACATATGTATGTTGTTGTTGCACCTGAGGGGAATGAAGAGGAGACAGAGTATTGGTTGGCTAGATGTGTTGAGAGAAAACATAATTTGGTACATCCTAGAGTGGATGATGACAACTTTGAGTATCCAACTGGTTCAGTGGTTGTTGTTGGCACCTAGCTTCAAAAATATTTGTTAAGAAAGAATGGCTTGCCTGCATTTGAAGATTATGAAAGACACAAGAAGATTATACATTATTCACATTTGATTTTGGAAACCAATATAAAACTAGTTAGATATCAAGGGAGGCTTGCTAATAAATTTTTATGGAGACTTTCAATGGATGATCATGAGACAATCATAGATGCATTACAAAAGAGAGGATGCAGATGGTACAACGGAGTAAATAAATATTGGTAAGTATATAGTTGTATATATATTTAATTGATATACATATTTGTCTTTAGTCATTTCCTAATTAAATTTTTATATCATTTTTTGTTCCAAGTCTCTCTAAACTAGATGCTTTACAAAAAGAGAGGAGATGCACATATATTACATTGGAATTCAAATCTAGAGACAGGTAACTATATATAGTTCTAGATACATTTAATTGATAGTATAAATATAAAACTAAATTTAATTCATTGTCATTTTAAAAAAAAAATAGAATTGATTCCATGTCCCCTTAAGCCATTCTCTTCAAACCCCTTAATTCATCCTCTTATGTACCATTAATCCATCCTCTTGCATCCCCATAAGTCTCTCTATTAATTCCCCTTAATCCATTCTATTAGGACCCTTAATCCATATCCTCGTATATCTACCCTTAATCCATCCTCTTGCATCCCCTTAAGTCACTCTCTCAACACCCCTTAAGCCATCCTCTTAGAACCCCTTAATCCATATCCTCATATATCCACCCTTAATCCATCCACTTGCATCCCCATAAGTCACTCTCTCAACACCCCTTAAGCCATCCTCTTAGGACCCCTTAATCCATCCACTTGCATCCCCTTAAGTCACTCTCTCCACACCCCTTAATCCATCCTCTTAGGACCCCTTAATCTATACCTCATATATCTACCCTTAATCCATCCACTTGCATCCCCTTAAGTCACTCTCTCAATACCCCTTAAGCCATCCTTTTAGGACCCCTTAATACATATCCTCGTATATCTACCCTTAATCCATCCACTTGCATCCCCTTAAGCACTATCTCAACACCCCTTAAGCCATCCTCTTGGACCCCTTAATCCATATCCTCATATGTCTACCCTTAATCCATCCACTTGCATCCCCTTAAGTCTCTCTCTCAACACCCCTTAAGCCATCCGCTTACGACCCCTTAATCCATATCCTTGTATATCTACCCTTAATCCATCCACTTGCATCCCCTTAAGTCACTCTCTCAACACCCCTTAAGCCATGTTCTTACGACCCCTTAATCCATATCCTTGTATATCTACCCTTAATCCATCCACTTGAATCCCTTTAAGTCTCTCTAGGGTTCATGAGATGCTTAGAATAACAAATCTATATGGGTTAATGGTTTAGGGTTCATCTCCTAGTCTTTAGGTCATATAGTTTAGGGTTTAGGGTTTCTAGGGTTCATGAGATGCTTAGAAGAGAAAATCTGTATGGATTTTAAGGGTTTAGGGTTCATGAGATGCTTAGAATAACAAATCTATATGGGTTAATGGTTTAGGGTTCATCTCCCAATCTTTAGGTCATATGGTTTAGGTTTTAGGGTTTCTAGGGTTCACGAGATGCTTAGAATAACAAATCTATATGGGTTTTAAGGGTTTAGGGTTCATGATATGCTTATAATAAAAAATCTATATGGGTTAATGGTTTAGGGTTCATCTCCTAGTCTTTACGTCATATGGTTTAGGGTTTTGGGTTCATCTCCTAGGATTTATGTCCTATAGTTTAGGGTTTAAGTTTTTAATTCATTCTCTCAACTCCCCTTAATCCACCCTCTTACATCCCTTTAATTCAATATATCGACTCCCCTTAATCCACCCTCTTACATCCCTTTAAGTCATTCTATCAACTCCCCTTAATCCATCCTCTTACATCCCTTCAAGTCATTCTATCAACTCCCCTTAATCCACCCTCTTGCATCCCCTTAATTCATCCTCTTAAAGGACCCTTAATTCATATCCTCTTACATCCCCTTAATCCACAATCTTGCATCCCTTAAGTCACTCTCATAATACCCCTTAAACCATCCTCTTAGGACTCGTTAAGCCATATCCTAGGGTTCATGACATGCATCCCCTTAATCTGCCCTCTTACATCCCTTTAAGTCATTCTATCAAATCCCCTTAATCCACCCTCTTACATCCCTTCAATTCATTTTATCAACTCCCCTTAATCCACCCTCTTGCATCCCCTTAAGCCATCCGCTTAAAAGGACCCTTAAGTCATATCCTCTTACATACCCTTAATCCACAATCTTGCATCCCTTAAGTCACTCTCATAATTCCCCTTAAGCCATCCTCTTAGGACCCGTTAAGCCATATCCTAGGGTTCATGACATGCATCCCCTTAATCCACCCTCTTACATCCCTTTAATTCATTCTATCAACTCCCCTTAATCCACCCTCTTACATCCATTTAAGTCATTCTATCAACTCCCCTTAATCCACCCTCTTGCATCCCCTTAAGCCATCCTCTTAAAGGACCCTTAATTCATATCCTCTTACATCCCCTTAATCCACAATCTTGCATCCCTTAGTCACTCTCATTATTCCCCTTAATCCATCCTCTTAGGACTTGTTAAGCCATATCCTAGGATTCATGACATTCATCCCCTTAATCCACCCTCTTACATCCCTTTAAGTCATTCTATCAACTCCCCTTCATCCACCCTCTTACATCCCTTCAATTCATTCTATCAACTCCCCTTAATCCACCCTCTTGCATCCCCTTAAGCCATCCTCTTAAAAGGACCCTTAAGTCATATCCTCTTACATACCCTTAATCTACAATCTTGCATCCCTTAAGTCACTCTCATAATCCCCCTTAAGCCAACCTCTTAGGACCCGTTAAGCCATATCCTAGGGTTCATGACATGCATCCCCTTAATCCACCCTCTTACATCCCTTTAACTCATTCTATCAACTCCCCTTAATCTACCCTCTTACATCCCTTTAAGTCATTCTATCAACTCCCCTTAATCCACCCTCTTGCATCCCCTTAAGCCATCCTCTTAACTCCCCTTAAGGCATTCTCTTAGGACCCAACTTAAGATATATCCTCGTAGGTCCCCTTAATCCATCCTATGGAAAACATCATTTGAATTTGTATGGAATTTATAAGATCCAATTTTCTAGCTTTTACTATTTATTGTTCTTTTCTTGCATGAATTATTTACTTAAATGACTTATAAAAACTATAGTTACTTTACTTACATTAATTATTTTTGTAGGTTCTCATCAAGTCGGTCTACCATGTGATTGTCATTGTAAAATTATTTTATCAAGACACTGTAAATATCAATTTGTGGTCTTGACCTAAAAGTTGATAAGCTTTAATTGTATCTACATGCACATGTATGTTTCATCATTTTATATAGTTGTATTAAACATCAATATATATATTATATATGTTTCTTTGATGTATGAACTTCAACGAACTTATTAGTCACTTTTTAAATATTTTGTTCCAATTTTATAGATTATACATTTCATGTCTTGTATTTACCACATTTTATATAATTGTTCAATTGTATAGATTATACATTTTGTGCATACAAGGAGATAGATTTTTGTTTATTGATTCAGCTATTTGCTAGAATTGGAAAATAGTTAAAATCACCTGGCCTTAGTTTATTATGAATATGATCTAAACTATTTAAGGAATTTTTTAATTTGTCACCTAACCATGTGATAAATTATATATATGAAATTTTATTCTAGATAAGAATTTATATAGTGCATGTATTACTTGAAAATTAGATAAAATATCTATACATACATGAGTGCAAATAATCATCAAAATGAACATAACACAATCATAGTTGATTGCATATATAATCATCATATTAAAGTCAACTGATATAAATATAAAAAAAACATGATAATATTAATCGATATAATGTATGTGAAATGGTCCATGAAATGACATGTTCAAAATGTATATGTCAAGTACAACACATATATTTAAATAAAACTAGAGATCTATAGTCCATAAAATTTAAAACCATCTAACTATCAGGCTGATCGATCATATCAAGTCTCCTCTTTGTTCCATGTCAACTAGATGTACCCGCACCATGTTGTAAAAGAGTACAAGAAACTTGAAATTAGATTTAAAATTATTTAGAAATTTTGATATAATTAAACATATTTAAACTTGAAAATATATACTTTTAGATAAAAATAAATTTAATTAAATATCTAGTAAATATAGTAAAAATGATTTTTAGTATGCATAAATAACCATATGATCATGTGAATCTACTGGCACCATTTTTTCAATAGGTGGCATAACTGTCAGTTGAGAAGATCCAAATGCTTGATCTACTATATCCTGCATATTCATATAAAGCAAACAATATGTTAAAACCTTGAATATATATATAAATAAGGTTTGTAAAAATTGTATAGGAGATTTAGTAAAGTTTACAACCTCGAATGATATGACCTCATGATCACGCACCTGAGATTTCCCATGCATAAATGTTGATGATGTCTCAAGTGCGCCCGCCATGGGTATCTCATGAAATCCCTGCATAAAGATGTACAACAATTTGTATAGATAGAATTCACACATGTGTATGTAAATAAACAAATTAAATTAGATCTATGATGTGTATTTAATTTAAACTTAAAAAAAAATTGAAAGCACACACCTGAGCTAATGATGTCTCAGGAGTGCTCACCACAACTTGTGGTTGGTCAGTACTAGGTATCATATGACCTCCCTACATCTAGATATAATATATCATTTCACATGTGTACAAATTCAAATTAAATTAGATATATCCACACAAATTATTTAATATATATATATTGGTTCAAGTACCTGACCAAAAGGTGAGCCCATATCTACAACACTCGACATATAGAAACGATCATATTGAGTTTTAGGCATTGTCTGATCATGCATCTACACTGAAGACTTCTTGAATTAATATTATATTATATATATAATTTGATGTTAAATTATTTACATGAATTTTGCAAATTTCAAACAAATTAAATTTAAGTTCAAAAGATGAGCATTTATGTGTAGGATGATCCTCTAAATATAGTAAATTCATATAGAACTTCATCCTAGATGCATGTGGGTCACCTAAAGTGGATGCTTGAGTATTCCCATAGCCCGAGCCTCCATGCTCTCTATTGGCCACTTCAATGTCCGTGTGTGTAGTCTAATGAGTGAGATGTCTTGAAAGTGAACTCAATGCTCCTAATGTCGATAACATGGTCTGCTACTGAAATGCAGTGAGAACACCAGGAGAAGGAGGAGGAATAGTAGGAGAAATCATAGCACATTATTGAGGATCGATACGTGCTCCTAGTGTATGTTGGGGCATGCCACACGCAACTTCCTAAAATGACCGCATATCAAAATAGTTGGGTTTTAAACCCAACTCAAACTCAGCCCATAACTTTCTCAAAAATTATAGGGGCACCTCAAAATTTCCATGTGGTGGATTATCAAACACCACCCACCATCTATCCCAAAAATGTGCAGCTATATGTGGGTGTCTACACCATAAAATTGAAATTCATTTTTTGGTGGGTGGAATTGGTTGGTTTGTTTGGGGGTTAAAAAAATGTTGGCACATGGCTTGTTTTGTAATTTTAAGGTCATTAATTTCTTTATAGGAAAATCCATCTACATAGAATTGTCTCCTCTCTTCTCTCCATTGATGGAACCTATCTAGGTCTGCATCAATAGATCGAACATAATCAACAATAGTTTGCATTGTAGATGCAAACTGTGTGAGATGGGGGGATTCTAGGCTCATTTTTTATCAAATCTATATTTCCCTGAATCACAATAAGTTTTGTCTAATGCTCTCTCTTAACTAAGCCTAATCTACTACAGGGGGTGGGGGGTTAGGAGGTGGAGAGTGTGGACTAGGTGTGGGGTTTTTTTGTGGTGGAAAATCTACATGTATGGGATGTGTAGGAATTTGTGCATCAGGCATAAAATCCTCTATGTTAAATTCCAGATCCATGTGAACAATGAAATGGCAACTGCATGTTAAACAATTAAAAAATATATATCAACAAAATAATTAAATAATGCACACAATTTGAAAGTTATTTAAAAATCACATTGAACATGCACAAATTCAAAATACATTTCATTTGAAGATCATTTGATTTACAACATTAAAAAATCCATAACATTAAAAATCCATAGCATGTGCACATTAAATTGAGTCTAGTGTGTGGTTGTTAATATGAAGGGTTTTTTGTTACTACCAACTCTTAGAATGCAACTAAAAATGGAGATAATTGTCACACCAAGGTCATAAAATTTTAATAAAATCCTACCTACATGTTACTTAAAACTAATTATTGAACACCTTTTAGTAACCCTTCCGAGAAGAATAATCAATTATATCTAAAATATAAATCCACTATATAATTTAGATCAATATGTATACTATAATTAAGATACCTAAAATATCTAAGGATGCACTAAATTACATTTTTTGTACATGGAAAGGGAACTCATATATTGAGTCAAGTATAAGTGCTTCTACATCAAAACTTTGTAGAGGATGACATATTTGTCATAATTCATCTAAGTATTTTATGTTAAACCTTTAATAAATGGGATGTTTCAATTATAAATAGTTTTGAGTTAGATCTATATGTGGTACATAGGATACCTCTCAATGAAAATAGGGAGATAAGTTCTAATTATAACTCTAATGGGTAGAAATGAAATTAGGGGGTTTTATTAGAACCCTATGAATGCATGCATTATGTCATTGGTTTATTAAGTTAATCCCTTGAAAGAAGGCCCCATAAACTTATTTTTATCTAGATAGATCACTTGATACTTAAGCTATAGCCAAATTTGATGATATACATTAATTGATTTATTTAAAATAAATAAAACCACATGGATTAATGTAAAGACTTAAGATATAAATTTAAATAAATGACTGGATCAACATTTAAACTAGGAATTGGATATTTAAATGTATCAAGAATTGAGAGCTCACAAAAGGCTACAATATCAACAATGAGGCTTCTTTGAATCATTATTGGAAAAATTAAATAAGAATATTAGTAAATAGAGACTGTGAACATGAGCTGAGGAACCATTTAATTTCTATAGGTAAAGGACTAAAGAATGAATTTAAATAAGACACATGTAGATATATAACTTTGATTTCTCAAATTGGGTGTTAATAGGAGGTTAGGGGTTGTTTAGAGTGTCTTCTATTACATATATAAAGGTAGAAAAAGAGAAGGAAAGGTCCCCACTAATTTAGGTTATGAACAACTCAAGAATGAGTGTCAAAATGGGTAAACGATGAAAACCATGTAGTATAATTCAAGTAAAAATTATACTAGATTCTATTTATATTAGGATTATTGTTAGACAAGGGTGCTCAATGGAACTCATAAATATCAAGCCTATCATTTATTAACTAATTCATCAATAAGTAATTTATTCTTCTAAGTTCTTATGGGTCTAGAGCTTTATCTTTTGGGGCGAGGGGAAGTTTACTCATAGGTGTGGTTGTTTCCCAACAAGAGTATATCTATAGAGCTAAGGTATATCGATTGTGAATACATGTATTTATCAAGTATGAAATAGAATTTAATTAAATCTGAGGACATAAATTGATTTATCTAAATTTTAAAATTTCATGATAAGATACACAAGTTCTCTATAGTGGGACAAAGTAGTTAAGAAGAAATTATAGGTTTAACACTAACATTAATTTATAATCTCATTCATTGTTTTCAAAGCATACTAAAGATAAGAATAAAAAATTAATAGAAGACATTCAAAGGGACACATAGATATATATGCTAGTGGTAATTGCAATGTACAAAATAAACAAAGATGAGCTTGAGCTCTATTCACATATTGAAAATGGATTCTTTAAGTACAAAGACTTCACTAAATTTTTTAGTTGTACAATGAAATCATATTTATACATGTGAATTGGTGTGCATGATTTATCATGCAAAAATGGAAGAAATTAGATCTTTACTATATAATTCTTTAGATATTTGATGACATGGAAACATATCTATGTCAAATAAAAAATGTAAGAAACCTCAAAGGATAGATACTTCTAAAATTATGTGAAGTGAAAGTTAAGAACCAATGACAAGGAGGACACAAAATAAAGCAAGGAAGGAGGGAAACCAAATTGAATTTATTCAATTTGAGCAAGAGCAACATGACCAATCCTAATGATATTGAAACTATTAGAAACCAAGATCTGATTGCAAACCAAAAAAATCACCTTCCACAGAAGAGAAAAATGAAAAAGCAGAGATTTGCAAAAGATGTGCAAATTGATATATTCGAAGTACCAAATATTACAAGAGATAATTTTCTTTATAAAAGAAAAAATGCATAAACCTAATCTTATCTTGAGCAACAAGATAGCTCAACAAGATAAGGATAAAACCTATAACTTAGAATTAAATAAAGCCTAAGTAAACTTATGCAAATGTGTAATTAAATATTAATTACACCAACACCCCCCCATAAGTGCAACTTAGGGAGAAGTAGATTATTATGCAAAGATGAGTCCCAGCAACAAGGCCTGATTAGGTACTCATGTACAAATGCAAAGAGAGAGAAAACCTAGTGGGAAAAACCCCCCCTCAGAGAGATGAACTGTTGCGAAGAATCACTGGAAGAACGTTGTGGAGTAACAATGGAACCGCAATCTGACAAGCAAGGAAAAATACTTTTGTCTACAACTGAAACCAAAACCAGAATCATGATAATGTGACAGTAGACCCGATGCCATGGAACACTAGAAAACTCACAAACTGGAACAACCTTGGAATCTGTGAAGCAACAGTAAATGAGATGATGACAGAATCTGGAAACCGTGTATCTCGATGTCGATGCCAAACTGTGACTGAAACTCTTCCATGGGAAGGAGTACCAAAAAAGACTCTGGAACATTAACCATAAAAACACGGCCCTCAAACTAAGAAGAATTTGAACCAATGCAGATCAAGAAATATAATCTCTCAACTGAAGTGTGAACCGAAGAATCCGATGTCTCAAGCAATAGCAAAAAAAGTGACCAAAAGAAACTGGGAAACCAGATAACCCATACGAGATATCATACAATCAAGATGGATATGGAGATCAAAGTGAAAATTACACTCTAATCAGATTTATTATGCAAGAAACCCCCTGAATGGAACTTTATCTCAGTTCATTTATTACAATAACCCAACGATTGTAAAAGGAGAGTATCCTAAACATGCATAAACAAAAATAAATAAAATAGACCTCATATGTATGTAGAGGACTAAATCATCTTTCCAACGCCGCAAGAATGATGAAAAACGGATCACCGAGTCAAAAGATATGCCCTCCAAAGTGAAAACAACAACATCTGAGTTCAAAGGCCTACAAAATAAATCTAGAGAAAATATGGTAAAAAAACTGGCACCACTGAATTTGCGTTGGAATCATCTTTCCAACGGTATCTCGTTTGCAAAAAATGGAGATCGTATGCAAAAAATACGCCTGATTTGGTGAAAATAGCTCCAAAATGCCCAATAAGGGTTGCAGGGCCCCCAGGGGGCTAACAAAAATTTGGCCCCTGGTCTCGTGCACGACCAGGGGCCAGAGGGTAGTAGCTAGGGGTGGAGCCCCTGGTTCTCCATAGAACCATCACTGGGGCTGGGCGCATAGCGCCCGGTCCCCCATAGGACCGAATCCTTTGGAGTTAGGGCCCACGAGGGCTATCTATGGCTGGCGGAGGAAATGGGCGGCGCCACCAGCGGCGGTGGTGGCCCGATGGCGGAGCGAATTTGTATTGGAGGTGTCGGCATGCACTTCTAAAAATTTTATTCTTTTTGTTTTTTTTTATTTTTGTGCATCAAAAGGTGTGTTGGGGAGGTCGTACAGCCCCCAGGCAAAAAATTTTTGCCTTGACCAATTGCTCAGAAATCAACGAAACGAAGGGAGATCTTAGGGTTTTTGGCCACTGCGAACGCAATGGTGACCTCCATTTCTATTCAAACTACTTTGAAAATTTGGCTACCCCCAAAACTTGCAAAAAATCTCCCAGCCTGAAACCCTCATAGATCTGGCAAATGATGGCCAAAATCTGCAAAATAAAAGTCAATCCTGACTTTTTCCAGTGCTCTGAATCTAATGGTGAAGCCCAATCTGATCCAAAACACCTCATGAATGAACTTAAGGCATGATACCCTTGAGGAATCTTGAACAAACCCTGCAATGATTTTCTCAAAAAATATGAGAAGGGGCTGCAAATCAAGGCTCTAATACCATGTTAGAAACCAAGATCTGATTGCAAACCAGAAAAATAACCTTCCACAGAAGAGAAAAATGAAAAAGCAAATATTTGCAAAAGATG
This sequence comes from Sequoia sempervirens, assembly GCA_007258455.2. Lineage (NCBI taxonomy): Eukaryota > Viridiplantae > Streptophyta > Pinopsida > Cupressales > Cupressaceae > Sequoia > Sequoia sempervirens. The sequence goes on along the minus strand of VDFB02290175.1, from coordinate 43,289 downwards.
TGCAAATTGATATATTCGAAGTACCAAATATTACAAGAGATAATTTTCTTTATAAAAGCAAAGATGCATAAACCTAATCTTATCTTGAGCAACAAGATAGCTCAACAAGATAAGGATAAAACCTATAACTTAGGAATTAAATAAAGCCTAAGTAAACTTATGCAAATGTGTAATTAAATATTAATTACACCAACAGAAACTTGTAACCATACTAAAAATTAGAATTTTTAAACTATAGTTGATTATGGCAATGGTGTAACATAGCAACATGATCAATCCTAATTAGATCAACCTCATAAATTTATGCTATGGTTTGTTGAACTAGTTAAGAAAAATCTCGTCATTTCTCAACACAAATGGTTACAATGAAAGTATTGATTGTACAAGTTCAAGTTGCACTATCTAAAAGGTGAAAATATTAGGGTTTTAGGTTTACATTTTAGGGTCTCGGTCCAAGGATTAACCTGGGTAAATTAGTTTTTAGGGACCTATGTTTTTTGGAACCTAGGGTTTAGGGTTTTGATTTCTAAGTTAAATGTGTCCAATTTAGGTTTAGTTTTTATGGTTTTCGATTTACAATTTAACGTTCTTTGTTTCGTTGTTGTTTTTGGTTTTTTAAATGCAATTTAGAAACTATAAAATATTGAACTAAAAAAACTAAATAACAATTGCAAAAAAAAAATGCAAGATATAAAGGAAAAAATGGTAGAATTCAACCAACCTGGAGGTCTCTGAGGTCGGTTGTGTCGACGAGAGGAGGCGGCAGTGAAAATTTGTTTCAATTAGGCCCTTTGAAACACGTATGCGATCTTGCTTCTCCTTCTCCAGTGTGACTCAAATTGATAGTTAAAATTAAAACACAGTCACTTATTTAAAAAAATAAATAGCTCTATGAAACGCATACGCGTTATGAACATGTACAAATTTCGTAACGCGTACACGTTTTAGGTTTGTGTACCTAAATCTGAATGCATACGCGTTCAGATTTAGGCTCGAGTACCCAATCCGTAACGCATATGCATTTTTTTTAAATGTGTATGTGTTTCATGTGAAATTTCTTGTTTTGGCTGAAACTTCCCCTCTTCATGGACCCAACTTCTTGCACTTTCCCTTATCAGTTGAGGATCATAACAAAATTGTTGAGTGACTGTTGTGAGAGGCAGTACTTCTTATTCAGAGCTTCATTTGAACTGAACCCTGCACACAGAAGGTGTATTCTATCAATTCATAATTTTAGCAGTGAGCCACAATCTTTGTATATTGGCGGTTAGCCAACTTTTGTATTCAAGTTGCGAGCCTTTCAAGGACAATGAGTCCTAGAAGTGAGCCTTGTAATATCGTGTATTTGGATATAATATATTGTGAGTTAATCCTCACCGTGGTTTTTCCCATTTTGGGTTTTCCACATAAAAATCTCGATGTTCATGTGTGTTGATGCATTGATTTGTTTTCATGTTCTCTCTTGCTGATTTGGCCAAAATTGTGATAATGTTTAGATGGATTTTATTTGAATGGATTTATCGAATATTGATTCACCCCCCCTCTTGGTATTTCGAATATTCAAAAATTGGTATCAGAGCTTGGTTCCTCTGAAGGAGCCTAACAACTTGAGGAAGGTCCTAGAATTTGAATATAAGAAAAATTTTCCTTTGGAAGTGATATTTGTTGGATATTCAGAAGAAATTGAAGATCTAAAGAATAAGCTAAAGGAAGCAAATGATTGTATCAAAGATCTAAGGAGAAGATATGAAGATTCCTGTGATCAATTAAGAAGAGAACATGGTGAGATCACTATACTGTTACAAAAATTGGAAGAAGTGAAAAGAATTGAAGTCTATCAGCAAGTTGAAATTCAAGAGAAAACGGATGAATGTGTCAAGCTTGAGCAAGAAGTAGAAATCTTGAGATCAGATCTAGAAAAGGCAAAAAAATTTGAGGATAAATTTAAGGTAAGCTCTACAATTCTTGATGAGTTGATTATTTCTCAAAGACCAATGATGGATAAAAGTGGTTTATGGTTTGAAGAAGGTCAAAGTTCAAAAGCAAATCAATCCTTTGACAAGAAGACTCAGTGCAAATATGGTCAAATCAAGAATATAAGAAGCAATTTCGAAAGGACTCCCATCAAACAACCTAATGCTCAAAGGAGAAAAGATAACTATCCAGCAAAGAAGCATGAACCAATCATTGATCTAGAAGAAGTAATAAAAGAGATGAAAAAAATATGGGAAAAGGAAGGAGAATTCAAGCAAATTGAATCAGAATCATTAGTCTTATTTGTGCCGACTTCTAGTGTAGATACGCCTATCAATTTTTTAGTCCAGCAATGCCTAAGAGGGAGCAATCATCAAAAAAATTAATAAACACCCTCATCCACACTTATGTCACATCATGAAATAAGTATATTTTATATGGTAATGAATTCAAAGAATTTTTCTGTCACATGTGTGAAGAATGAAGTTTGCAGAATTTGAAAGGATGGAGGTGCACACAATTTTTGAGGTGATCTACCTTTGATTTGAGGCATTAAATGCAAAAAAAATCAGAATGAAAGAAATAAATTCAGTTGTTTCAAGGAAATTGTACTCAATAGGCATATGTATTTCTGGAGAAGCATGCAAAGGAAGTTTGGAAAAACCAGAGCAATTCAAAGTTTTAGGATTTGAAGGGAAAAGAGATTGAAGTGGATTCAAAGTGTGCTCCGGAAGTTGGATATCTATCCTATTCTTCATTGGAAATTACAAATGTATTCCTACTTGCACAATCTTTCATTATTTTTTTCTATGGATGATTCAAAGGTTGTGACTATTTTGAATAGATTGCAAGTTAATTTGAGGAAACATTTGAAAAATCTATTAGAAGAGTCAATTGGTGCATTCTCTTGTATTCCTCCTAGAGTGTTGCCCACTAAAGATACCTATGTATTTGTCTATAGTAAGATATAGGAAATTTCACCAATTCAGTTAAGTAACCTATGGAAGAATGAATTGGAAGAAAACCATGATGCTTACAAAATGTTAGTTGAGAAGAAGTTGGATGTTTGGCGGAAAGCCCCTCTGTTTGAATTCAATAGGAAGTATATTCAAATAGTTTTAAGCAGGATTCATGATGAATCATTATGGATTAATGAAAGCACATTTGATTACTAGAGAAGCAATCATAGATGTAACTGGTTTGTGTTCCTCTAGACTAGTTCCCAAATGAAAGATTGTAAATGAACCTAAGATAATTGAGGTGACTAGTGCAACCCTTGAAGGGAAAGAGCTTGTTTTGAGAATAATTGAATATTTGGTCATTAGGTATGTCGTGATGGTTATTGGTCACAAATTTTTCTTACCTAGCAATGATCTCACAGTTTCTACTACTGTTGTACACACTGCTATTGATATGGTTAGAAGAGGTATGGATTATGACCTATGTAAGCTACTTTGAATACATCTTTTGAAGAACTTGGAGGAAATCAAGAAGAGAAAGAAGAATACATTCCGGTGTGGAAATTTGATTGTTTGCTTACTCTTTTACTTCTTGGAAGAGTTATCAGTAATAGGAAGGATAGAATGGAAAAATACAAAACCTATTGCCCATCAAATCAGAAAATTCATAATAAATCTTGGTGGTTTGGATGCTCAATAAAATGCTCTTGTTGCATTCTTTGGAACATTCCAAATGAAAATGAACAAAAGATCAAGGATTCTAGTAAGTGTTACTAAAAGGTACTCTAGAAACATTAATTTCCTAGTCTCTACAGATTTCTATCATATGGAAGTAGTTGAACCTAGATTGGTGTGGATATCTGAGTTAGATTATGAGGTGTTAGAGGCTGAGATCAATCACTATGCAAGAATTATTTTGGAAATCCCTAAGAATCCCAATGTAGAAGGTACCTTCAGTAGTGCAACCAAAACAAGGAAGAAGAGAAAAATTGTTGTCAAACAAGAAGTTGTAGAAGGAAGTGAATCAGAGAAAACTCAACATGAGCATGAGAGCATAAACATTCAAGGAGCTTTGAAAGAATTGTAGAAGGTTATTCCTGGTGCTAACTTTGATTCATTTATTTTGGCTGTGGAAAATCTCAAAAACATGATTAATTCTTTGAAGGTCTATATCTCTGGACTAGAAATGCATGTTGGAATCAAGTCTATAGAAATAAATTTAGAAGATATCAAGAAGAAATGTGAAAATGCACATCGTAGAGTGATGGAGGAATTGGAGAGTGTGCAGGTTTGTGAGGAAGAGGCTTAGAAACGACTTTCTTTCTACCTGAATTGACCTGGCATTACACTGAATATAAGTGATGAGATCAGGAAGAGTGAAACCCAGATGAGCACTCATGTAGATATGTACATATTGGCAGAAGATAGAGATAATTAGAGATGGTCCTACATTTTGTAGCTTCAGGAAAAATTATTTTCCTTGCAGAACCAAAGAAAAAAAGTGATTAGGAAGTTTGTGGCACCCAAAGACATGGTTAAACTCAGGAACATTCCTATATCTAGTGCTCTTGACAGTATTGGTAATTTATCAGAGATTAATCTCAATCCCAATACTTTAGTAGATAGTATAGAGTCCTTGACTAAGCTTGAACTATTACACAAGACTCTTGTAAGTGTGAAATTTGTATGGGAAGAAGGAAAAGCTTCATGGAAGGCCACCCTAGAAAATCTCAAAGGTTCCTCATATTTAGGATTCAACTCTTTGTGTTCATATCTTTTTGGTTACTTCTTGATGTATACATATATACCGAACCCCATCCTTTTCCATTAATGTCAAAGGGGGAGAGAGAGATAGACAGAGTAAAAACATTTTTTGAGAAGAACAATTTTGATAGGGGGAGTATTCAGTTGCCTTATATCAGAAAAATGTTTTTGACATGCATGTTGCCATCAATGCCAAAGGGGGAGATTGTTGGAATTATGGAGCCTTGCAACATGAGTATGAAGTGTAGATAGATTTTTTTGGTTGTTCTTGTGTTGTCATTGATGTCAACATGGTGACAATTGTACGATAAGTTTACTTAGTTAATCAGAAGTTGTTCTCTACCAATAGTGTTATTTTATGATGAACTAATGTGTTGGTATTTGAGTCTGAAATTCACCACAAGAAAAGATATGAATCTAATCTCTTAACCATATTATTATGTCTCATTCAGATAGCTATATCCTAGATCTTGAGAAGTTGTGTTGTGAGCTGAAAGTTATCATTGAAAAATTTTAGCTTTGTATTCCATTATTGTTTCTTTGCTCAGCATACCAGTGTGGGAGACTCTGCAATTTCTTAAGGAGAACATTTTAATGTTTTGGTTCTAATGGTAGTCTTTATGATGGTAGTATGATGAGAAATTGATGTAATCTCATATCCAAAAGGTGTTTGCTTTGAGGATTGTATATTGGTTTGGATTTTTTGTGGATTAAGTCCTAGTCTTGGCAGACCTAACTTATGACATTCACTAAGAAGACTAGTTATACTTTATGGATGTTCACCGACTTGATATATTGCACTACATGGGAAAAAAATGTTTTTAAATCATATATGGTGCCAACAAGAATGTTTTGATTATTTTTCTTTCATCTAATTAGGCTGACCTAATTGATAAATGAGATATACTTGCATATTGTGCCATAGAAAAATGGCCCCTTGTCATTTTCATGGTCTTTTAGGTCTTGTTTCATGGTGTTGGAACTATGTTTCTTTGATTTTATGATGTATCATGGCTTGAACATGCTTATTTAGGTACTAAAATTTAAAGAACAACATCTTGTGAAGGTGTTGTGAAGTGTTGTAAGACATTTCTACATTCTTCTAGACTCTATTTAATACAATTCACCTAAAAATCACCTTGTCACTCATCAACAAGTCCTATTTTGAAGTGTTGTAGAGTCTTGTAACAAGATTTCACACTTTTCTAGGAACATATTCACTATTTACACCCTTCTCATGCTTTATTTTGTCCCCTTATGCCCTCGTATGTTTATATTAAGTGTATTTTTTGGATCTTATCCCGAAAAACAACATTAAACACAACATTTTTTCTCGACACATGGTTTTTGGTCCTAGGTGGGACCCATTCGCCATGGGTGGCGAATGAGTCCCCCTTGGCTCCAAATTCAAAATATTTCAAATTTCCTTTCGGAATTTTATTCAAAATCACTTCATGTCAGCTTATGATGAGGTATGAACGGATAGTAAGGCACAAGAATTGTATAAATATGTGTTTTTCACCTCATTTTACATCTCCTAACACATTCAAGCAATCTCCATGTATTCAAGCACTCAAGCATTCTACATCATCAACTCAAGCACTTTCAAGCACTTTGGAGCAGCCATTGACATCATTTCAGATTTGCATATACAAGGAGATTGGTAAGTTAGTAACACTTTCATGTTGTTCAATTATCATTTCCTTTTCATTCCATTTATTTCTATTGGGTTTGATTACCAAAGTGGGGTTTGACCAAGGCAAACCCCTATCCACTAACCCCCCAACATTTTTGCCCTTTTGGCATGTGTATTTGTAGCCTTGTGCAGATTTAACAGGTTTAAAGATGTCAAAAAGTGGAAATTAAGTCAACTAGGCTCTTCAAGTCAAATTATTATCCTTTCAAGCATTTTTATTGTTTTATGTATGCTTCCTACAAAACTGACCCTGGTAGCAACCCAACATTTAGACATCTCCAAATCTGGTGTAGCAAAGTTGCCTCCTGATTTTCTAGAAATCTTGGGGAGGACTGATTTTCCACCCTTGGCAAATGCCCACTTGAAATCTAAAAATCTGTATTTTTTCAGATTTTAGATCCCGACTATCAGAAATTAGTTCCTGATACTTTTTCACCAGTTGGAGGATTGATTCGCCACCTTTTGCAAATGAGTCCCACTGTGGAAAATAAAAAAAATTCATCAACATTCTAGATACTCTAGATAGCTCATATTTCATCCAAGTGTGCACTCAGATTTACCCCTATACCTTATGTTCTACATAAATTCTTCATTTTCATAGTTGTTTGCATATCACGATGTGTTTTCAAACATAGCTTAAATTGCACTTTTGCATTCATTTTATATCATCTTTATCAATCAATTGAATTTAGTTAAGTTCATTTACATCATATCATATTGCATACATCCTGATTTGAGTGTTATATAAGCATTTTTGGATCTAAACTCTCTCATTTTAGGTGAAAAACCCTATGAGAGTTAGAGAGTCCTTTGGGTCCAAAAATCTATGTCACACACACACACACACACACACACACACACACACACACATATAAATATATAAGATTATTTGAATGGGAGATAGATGGAGAAAGAGAGTGTATGTGGTGTGTGGAGAAGAAGTGAGAAGATGTGAATATGGAAGGAGAAGAAAGAGAAGTATGGTGATATGCAAAGAGGATCAAGGGTGAAGTGTGAAGATGTGAGCCTAAATGCTTTATCAGTTGAGGATCAGAATAGAATTGTTGAGTAACTATTGTGAGAGGAAATACTTCTTATTGATAGCTTCATTGGAACTGAACCCTACACACAGAAGGTGTATTCTATCAATTCATACTTTTGGCAGGGAGCCACAATCTTTGTATCTTGGCAGTTAGCCAACTTTTTTATTCAGGATGTGAGCCTTTCAAGGATAGTGAGTCCTGGATATGAGCCCTGTAATATCTTATATCCAAATATAATATATTGTAAGTTAATCATCACCATGGCTTTTCCCATTTTGGGTTTTCCACGTAAAAATCCTAGTGTTCATTTGTGTTGATGCATTGATTTGTTTTCATGTTCTCTCTTGCTAATTCAATCAGAATTGTGATAAGGTTTAGATGGATTTTATTTGAATGGATTTATGGAATACAAATTCACACCCCCTCTCAGTATTCTAGATATTCAACAAGAAGATCAAACTTAGTATACAAATTAATCCAACTTTTCAAACTCCCATTGGTTAATATATCCCCAAAGGTTTTAATGCCTTTTTATTCCAACTCTTAATAGAACAACCTTGCAGAAAGGAAAAAGTTTTATTATTATGCTCCAAGTTCCACCTAATGGAACTATAGGATTGACATTTCAAATTATTTTTGAGAGTTGTGTTGTTAGCTTTGAATTGAGCATTGTGCTTTTTTAGCTCCCAATCCTTCCAAAGGCTTCTAAAAACTAAGGACCCTATGGGGATCATATGGTTTTTACTGAGTATGCCACTCAAGGGCAGCATCTTCTAAGTCTTAGCCTGCTTAGGAACCACCATTTGTATGTTATTCCTTACCAATACGTTCCAAGGTTCATTTCCATCCAAATACTTTAGAATCCATTTGGTCGCCAAGGAAGTCCCTTGTATTCTTATGTCTTTCATCCCAATGCCACCATGTAGTTTGTCTATGTAGCACCATTCCCATTTAACTGAGTGTCTCTTCCTCTTCCCTTTCCCATATGACCAACAAAAAATTATCTTATTCTTTTTTTAATATCATTGACTTGGTAGCTACAAAATAACCAAACATATGTGAAGTAGACACTATAGGAGGATAAGATCTTTTGGAATTCTTGAATTCTTCCTACCAAGGAGAGATATTGCCTATTCCACCCTCCTAGTTTCTTTTCAATTTTGGTTCTGACTCAATTCCACATCTCTTTGAGATTAGGACTAACAAAAAATGGGATCCCCAAATATCTTACCAATTTATTGGGTCCACCCCATTGAAACCCATACTTGTCTAGCCATTTTGGAGGTGATTCCTTCCATCCAAGAAAATTTGATTTAGCTTTGGATAGTCTTGCGCTCGAAGCTTGAAAAAATAGGTTGAGTTTTTTCATCAAGTATTCCAAGTTATCTTGCTCAATCTCCACAAAGATAGAGGTATCATCAGCAAATTCCACATTAATTAATTCATTTTGATGAAGAAGCTTGATCCCTTTAATTCTAGGAGAGAAAGTGTGATCCCTCAATAGGTAGAAGAGAGCATCTAAAGCTATGACAAAGAGTGTTGATGCCAAGGGGAAATCTTGGTAGATAGATCTTTGCAAGATTACTTCTTCTGATAGAGACCTATTAACATCTATCTAAGAAGAATCACCTTTCAACAGAGTGTCTACCATATTATAAAAATTACTAGGAAAACCAAAAGCTTGTAGGATAGCCCTCAAAAATGCCCATTCCACTCAGTCATATACTTTTTCAAAGTCAAGCAAGAGCATTGTTGAGTTCTGGTTAGATTTTTTTGCCCACTCCAATGCCTCCCAACTTGTTACTAGATTTTCAAAAATATATCAAAACTTTATGAAGCTAATTTGAGTGCTATTAACAAATTTGGGAAGGATGATAACTAGTCTTAAGGTAATTACTTTTTCCAAGATCTTATAGGAGATATTTAACAATGTTATTGGTATCCAATTCTTGACCAAGGTCTTATCACCACCATTTGGGAGGAGTTTAATTCTCCTCTATTAAATCTTTTACCCAGAGAGCACCTATTTAGGGCCTCCTTATAGACTTGCAAAAGATTATCACACACCCAGCCTGAAAGACTTTGTAAAACTCCATAGGCAGCCCATCACATCCGGTAGACTTGCCATTGCTCATAGATAGTATGGCATTCATTATCTCATCCTTGGTTATATCTCCATCAAGTTTGGAGGATTCCTCCTTTGCAATTTTCTTAGGGATGATTCTTTTGATGAGATATATGGCACTTAGGCTATCCTCATTCCCACCTTCAGATATCAACAACTCTTTGAAAAAGTAGTGAAATTGTCCCAAGACTTCCTCCTAAGATGTGTGCAAGTGAGCCCCATCCCAGATTTGACCTATTTGTTCCTTCACATTCTTTTCCTTTATGTAATTGAAGAAAAAATTAAAACCCTTATCCCCACAGTTGAGCCAGTTTAACTTAGCTCTAACCTTTTTCCCATTCACCTTATGAGCCTTGACTTATATTAAATTGTTTCTAGACAAAATCAACGCTTCACAAAGTACCTCATCATTTGGAGTTTCATGTATCCTTGATTATGTTGCAAACAAAAATTCTTGAAGGTCCCTCTCTACCTTCCTATTGTCCATGGCTTTTTTCATACCAATCATTTGGAAGAGGACCCTCCAACCATCCACATTTTTGTTCCTCCTCTCAATGGAATTTTCTTCTTTCAACATCCATTTATTTAACTCCCTCATAGAGGAAATGGCTTCCTAGAAATCAATATCCTTTAGTAAATGAGTTTTAAGGATGAATCCAACTTTTTTCCTAGCTTCCTCACGTCTTCCTTGGCATGAAATGAGATTTTCCCTAATGGGATGATGATCAGAGAGGGTGTAAGGATACACCTACACCCTAACACCACCATCATTTAGGCATAAGCTAAAGAAATATTTCTTTGCATATATCCTATCCAACCTGTATTAAATCATGTTGCCACCCCTTTGGGCATTGCACCAAGTGAACAAGACCCCTTTACGATTTCTTTTGTTTCCTTCCATAGGGTCGACCAACCTTAGCTAATTTTTTAACCCAAGCCATAAATGCTTCTCATTTCCTTTTCATGACATGTTGATCCCTCCCCATTTATCTTCCATGTGTTCTACCATGTTGAAGTCCCCTCCCAAAATCCAAGGGACATCTTCAAGATTAGTCATCCACTGCTAGAGCCCCATCCTTTCCCTATGATCATTGGGTGCGTAAATAGAACAAACCCCAAATGCCACTCCATCTTTTCCAAAGTTACCCACACCACTCTGTTACAATGGGAGGCTACATTTCCAGTTACATATTGTGCCCAATAATTAGAAAAAAAGTAGCAAACCCCCCCCCCTCCTTTTTTCATGTGAAGTGGAGAAAAACTTGGAGCCATTCTAGATGAATTTCAAATTTGTTTCCAAGGTGAAGCCAATGGCCTTTGTTTCTTGCAAGAGCACAAAGTATTTTTTCTTTTCAAGGTTTAAGAACCTTCTTACAATATATTTTTTGTCAAGTGGCTCAAGGCCCCTAACATTTTAGGAAATATAGTTAAAGTTCATTTTTAGTTACCATAGGTGTGTCATCTTGTTCACTTTTAAATTGCTCAAAAAAATTGGGCAGTTTATCATCCACCTCCAACTTCTTTTCTATTGTGGTCTGAATCACAGTACTAGTTTTTTTTCATTTGTTTTTGGAGATCACCACCTTATCACCTCCTAAAGGGGGCTTACTATATTCTCTTGGCCTCCCTAGCCTTGCTCTTGGCTTTAAGGTTTGGGCACTCTATCCCTCAATGACATCCTCCTCCCCATTGCACCCTGTGGTCACAACTAGGTCCTCATTATCTTGGGTTTTATTTTTAGTTTCCTTATTAACTTTCTTATTAAAATTCTTTTCCTAGTTAGTTTCTTCTTTAAGCTCGGATTGACTAATGGTATCCCCAATAGTAACAACATTCACATTTAAAATAGGGTGTTGGGGAATGCTACTAACTTTGGCATGAGGGGCCAGATTGGAGTTGCTAATTTCTTTGAGGGAAATTGGGGAAACCTCGTCTGTCGAGGAAGGCCCATCTATATTGGTTGATAAGGTGGGAATATCTTTAATAGAGCAACACCCATCTAAGATTCTCTCGAGTTTACAAAGGGGAGTTCTTTCTCATTGCACATATCAAAATTAACGAGCTTGGGAGCTTGGGTTGCAAGAGTCCCCAGGCTCATTCTTCTCTTCAGAGTCCTTTACCAAATCCAAAGAGGCATCCCCTCTACTCACAACCAAATTATCGACCAAAATCTTGTCACTAGTTTTCTTGACTTTTCCAAAATAAAATTGGTTAGAAGGTTTGTTAAAGAGATATTCCAAAACTTTTGGAGTATTACTACTTTTCTGTTTGACAAGTTGGCCTCAATTCTTTGCCTTATTTTTCTCACGGAAATTTGTTGAGCATTCACTTTCCCAACCAAGCTGGGATTCTTAGCAATGCATTGAGTGAGGGATGGGACCTCAGGGTGCTCCCCCTCAATTGAATTCAGGTCTATGACCTCGTAATCTCCATGAGCCTTCCCATAAACATCCTGCGAGAGGATGGAGAATGGATTTTGCAAAGGAAACTTTGAGGGACAACCCCCAGACGAAGGAGCGAGAATTTATGTAGTTGCAGGTTGCCCAACCGCTCCATCCCTAGATTTTTCAGGGGAGTGAGACCAATTTTCCATAGCTAAGGGTTGTGAACCCTCTAAGCTCAGATGCCAACCTATACTACTATGGATTTTACCCCCTACCCATAAGCGAGGGCTACAAATCCTCAAAGCACGAGTGACAAACTATATCATTAGGGTTCTTTTTGACACTAGGGTTAGCATTCCTACACTCAAAAATCTTAGAGGGGGTCTCAGCATTATTCTCAGCTGCTAGTGGCTCATGAGCACTACTTTTATTTCCCTTTCTTTTGATAAAAGGGCATTTCTTCCTGATATTCCCCTCTTTATGTTACAAATAACATGCATTAACCCTACCTAGGATTTCTAGAGGACACACAAACTAGAATTCATCCTCCTTGATAATAATATTTTTAGGAAACTCAATGCCAGGGCTCAAGGAGACTAGAGTGTGCACATCTAGATGTGGCAATGTGGCTTTGGCCTCATCTATCTGTACAAAAGCACCAATTGGAGCCAGAATTTGTGGGATGATTCTCCAAATTTTTAGCAGGAGGTTTTTGATAATTACCCCATGGGCACAACAACACTAGGATTTCTTTTGCAGTGGCCATTGGGGACTAGGTTAAGACACAGAAGATACAACCCTCTATGTTCCAATAGGGTTTTTCTACAACCTTCTCCTACATGGCACTGTTTTCCAAAAAAATGATGAAAAGACCACATTGAATCATCTTGAAAAAACTAACATGAACCCCAAATTTATTGGCCCAAACTTTTGTGAACAGGGTATCTATAAATTTCCTGGGCAGAACCCTATTTGCATCTATTGCCACAAGAAAATTTGTAGTCTTTAAACCTACTTCTTTCTTTTTCTATTACATTTTTTAATTCATATTTAGGAGAAATATATAAATCCTTAGGGTTATTAGAGAGTGACTTACCTTTTTTTGGTCCATCACTATTGAGCCCGCCTTCTATAAGAAACTTAGCCTCAGCAAGAACTGTCACACCACTGTCAGCGAGGACTTCTTTGAAGTATTTTTGCACACTATTTTGGGTAGAATGGATTTTACTAGTGCCATCTCCACTTGCATTGGGGTTTGGGGGGTTTTGTAACCCCTCCATAAATGGAGAGAGGAGTCGAAGCCACACATAGCCCCAAAACACAAAGATTAAAACAACTAGAACAACCTTCACACATGCAAGGAACCACTAGAAAACAAAATCGAATCAAGGGCACAAGGAAAGAATTAAAATGAAGTAAATGAAAGGGGAGAGGGCACCCACAGAAAGAGAAAAACTGAGTGGGGGAGTGCATGATCTCCCCCATAGGCACCTGCCACATCCACCATAGTATGCTGCTAAAACCCTCACCTACAACCTTGAACGTAGAGCCTTTTCTCACCTCATATTAACTATTTATCTAAAATATAAAAAAATTGTATCATCTTGATATAGATTCTTTTATCTAGTGTGTCATATTTTAAAAAAAATTATTAAATTTTACATTTTTCCTTGACATGGTAATCAACCTAATGTTTTACGCTGATAACCTACTTTTAGAAAGAAAAAAAAAAGGATATAAATAACAATTAAAATATTAATACATATTTTTGAAAACTACAGTTATGGATCTACAAAAAGGTATTTTTTATATTTTTAAAAAGATGTTATTTAAATGAGTAGAAGTTGTTGAAACATCAAATTTTTCAAATAATTTTATTTTTTTACTAAATTGGCCTCAAAGTGGTGCTACATATGCATTTATCCAACAAAATTTATGGACATATCTAACTTAGCAAGAATGAATCTTACAAGATCATATGTTTGACCAAAATTATTTTTAGTTATAAATACTTAAATTCACTTGTGCTAATAAGTTGGTCGAAAGTGTGATGCAAATTTTTTCTTTTACCCTACAATGATCGGGCAACGAGATAAGAGGTGTAGAGCTCCTCTCTACGCTTACTACGAGAGACCAATTTGTGATGTGACTTAAGAGTGTCGAGTAGGCACGTGACACCCTACAGAGTTAGGTTGATGACCATAGGAGGTAGTTGGAGGCTACTAGTACAACACCCACTGACCTGATACAAAGAAAGGTGGATAATATTGTAAATGTTCCAATAAAGAAAACTTTCAAGGTTTAAATCATCAAATGATGGTTTTTTGCTCACTAACCCTCTATCCTCTAATAGTACTTCAAAAGATGGTTTTCCCACATAATTTCCCAACCAGACATCATAGGTCAAAAATCTAACTATAGATTTAGATACCCTTTATGGTATTTGTAACATACCAAATTTGTAGGTTGGGTTGTTTTGGAACCTAAAGTTCAAAATTTTGCTGCTACACTTTGTATGAGGCCTAATTAGGCTTATTTGAATGGGTAACAACAAGGATTTCAAAATAAAAGCTTCAAATCTTCACGCCAATGGCTAATAAATTTCAAATATGGTCAACCCAACCATTACAAACAAATTCTCAAGAGCTTTTCTACAAACCCTAACTCCTATGCACATTTTATGCCCAAAACATGAGGTTTTCAGCCTAGGGCATCAACAAATCTTCACCAATATTCCTCCCCTACTCTTGAAAACATCAATAACAAAAAACCTAACACATCTACACCCATTCCACCAATTTTAAGGGATGTTCAATAGTGGAATGGGAAGAAATCCATGATTTTCTGTCAAAACCTACCTAAATGAGGGTTTCAAACCATTTTCAGTAAATCTGCTCCAACTCCTTTCAAACTTGATGAAATCAAATGAAATAAAATGGAGAAGATAGTAGATTCAATCTAACATCAATTCCAATCAAAATTAGATCACCTCCAATCCGTACAGGGTCATACCACACTATGTAGCAGCAAAATTAGCTTTCAAAATACAGAAAATAAGGTATCTTTATTGTTCAATCTTCAAAATGCACACCAGAACCTTGTGCTAGCCTTCACAAGGCTTATTTAAGCCTTTAAAAACCAAAACCAACCAACTACAACTGAATTTTGAAAACCAACTTTATAACTTCCCCCAAAATGCAAAAATGCAAAAGTTGCTTGACAACTTTTTGCAACTTTCACAATATTTACAAAATGGACTCCAAAATGACTCAAGACACCTTAAAAACATAATAAATTGTCTTCAATACCCTATTATATGAAAAATGAATCAACTAAACCAAAATACTAATACTTGACAACTTTTCACATTAAGACATATGGTGCCCTGCACCATACTCCCCAAGGAAAAATAGACTCAAGTCCCTTTGAGGACAGTGATGCAACAGTAGATCCATGTGTGTTCATGTCATATTCTAACCTCCAAGTGACATCTCCATTTGGTAAAACCCCTCCAATGGACCAAATACTAAAAATAGGCACTATCCCTTGTCTTGCTGAATTGTCTAGCACCTAAGTTATGCTCCAACTTCAGAGCCATGTTTGATGGATGGTCTTTGACATGTTCTTCACTTGAAAACATTGTTGAACCAACTTCATTACCTGCTACCATATCTCCTCCATCCTTGTAATGGACCTTCTTGTTCTTCACTTTAGGTGTATGCTTAGATTTTCCTACATTCCCTTGTAGCTTATCCTTGACCTCTTCACCTTTTTTGCTCACCTCTTCCATTTGTTGTGGTGCCTCTGTGTCTATTGCTTGATCAGGAATACTAACTTCTAATCTAAAATAAATGGAATGGCCAATGTCCTCTTTTGAAAGAAATGAATGAAACACTTCTCCTACCATCATAGCAACATACTTCTTAAGCCAACCTTGAAGCTCTAAAATCAATTCATCCTTGACCTTCAACACAACAGATCTTGACACTAACTCAATATCATTTCCCTCCAAAATCAAGTCATTCTTTATCTCTATTGTCATAATATCTTCATGTTTAGGAGTGGTTGCAAGGGCTATGTGCTTGTCTTCTTCCACCTTTATAAACTCATTCCTACCGACCATCATCACATTAGCTACATTAGTTTGTCCTTTGTCCTCCTCTTTCAATGGTTTCAAAGTATAGGAGACCCCATCTTTTTCTATCTCATAGGTATCTCTCCTTCCATCATACATAGAATTCCTATCAAATTTCCAAGGTCTCCCTAGCAGAAAATGGCACACATCCATAGGTAGTATGTCACATAAAATTTTGTCCTTATACCCTCCTATATTGAACTCCACCCAACTTTGTTCATTTATCAAAACATATTGACCCTCACTCAACCAAGAGACTTTGTAAGGGGTATCATTTGGCATTCTAGGCAACTTAAATTTTTCAACCATCTCAACTAAAACCATATTATTTGTACTTCATGAATCAATTACAACTTTGCAAACCTTACCCAAGCACTTACAAGTTGTCTTGAAGAGAATCTTCCTTTGTGGTGGCTCCTTCTCTACTGGTGCTTTGATGAAAGTTCTTCTTACCATTAGTGATTCACCAACCTCTGGAGCAACATGTTGTGATGTTGAGCCCACACTCTCATAATCATCTCCTTGAACAATCTAATTTCTCCTTTCTCCCATAGTTGAAGTAGTGGCTTGATCTTCATTGCATTGCCATTCTTGATGTCCAAACTTGTTGCATTGGTAGAACCTTCCTGTGAATGCATTTGATCCTCTTCCTTGACCTCCAAATCTACATCTAAAGCCTAATCTACCTCCTCTAAATCCACCTCTCTAATATGCAACTTGGTCTTGGACTTTGCTTGTATCTTCTTGGCTCTCATATGACTGTATTGGGTTGGAAAATGAACCTTTTCCTCTGGAATTGCTGCCTCTACCCCTATTTTTTTTATCTTTCCTTCTCTTTAGCTTTTCTTCAGCCCTAATTACCATTTGATAACATTACTCTATTGTCCTTAGGTTTTCCAAAGTTAACTCATCTTGAATGTTAAATCTTAACCCACTGAGATACCTAGCCACCTTCTCCACATCATCCTCCATGTGACCTGCTCTTATACTCAACTTATAAAACTCATCATTACAGGCTTTGACATTCATTTCTCTTTTTTTTAGACCTTGAAGTTTCTTGTACATTTGAATTCCATAATTAGTCGATAAGAACTTACCCTTAAGCTTGGCCACCATTATGTCCCAAGAGACAATTTTTGACTTTCCTTTCTTCCTTCTTTCAGTTTGTTCATAATCCCACCATAGTAGGGCATGTCCTTTCAATTTTATTTTTGCTATCTTTAACTTTTGTTCCTCTGGTATGTCTTCACATTCAAAGTAATTATCAAATGTTGCAATCCAATCCAAAAGATCTTCCTCATTCAAGGTCCCTCCATACATAGGTACATCCATTTTTACCTTGTGTTTATCTATCTTGACTACTCTCAGTAGCTTGGCCATCCTCTGCTCATCGGGATCCAACTCTTCCTCTTCTTCTTCATTCTCCTCTTCCCCTTCATCTTTGAGGTCACTCTCATCAACTAGAACCATTCCTCTTCTCTGACTAGTTTGAATAGGCTCAAGCCTTTCTACCACCATATCTTCTAGTTCCTTCAATCTTCTAATCCCTCTTGCAGTATTTTCTTTCATCTAATTCATTTTCCTAGCCATAGTGTTACCTTTT
The DNA here is from genome assembly GCA_007258455.2 of Sequoia sempervirens. Lineage (NCBI taxonomy): Eukaryota > Viridiplantae > Streptophyta > Pinopsida > Cupressales > Cupressaceae > Sequoia > Sequoia sempervirens. The sequence goes on along the minus strand of VDFB02290175.1, from coordinate 25,606 downwards.
GGAGGCATTTTGTTCACTTTTTCACTTCACACCTTCTCTTTTTATAGACCTACATGTGATCTAATACCAGTTTGATGCATAGAAGGGTGGATAATCTTGAAAATGTTCCAATAAAGCAAGCTTTCAAAGTTCAAATCATCAAATGACGGGTTTTTGCTCACTAACCCTCAATCCTCTAATAGTACTTCAAAAGAGGGTTTTCCCACATAATTTTCCAACTAGACATCATACCCAAAATATAACTGTAGATTTAGATACCCTTTATTGCATTTTTCAACATACCAAATTTTTAGGTGGGGTTGTTTTGGAACCTAAAAGTCAAAATTTTGTTGCTATGCTTTGTATGAGGCCTAATTAGGCTTGTTTGAATGTGTAACAACAAGTATTTCAAAACCCAGGCTTCAAATCTTCACACCAATGACTCAAACAAGTCAAATATGGTCTTTCCAAACATTCCCAACCATTACAAACAAATTCTCAAGAGTTTTTCTACAAACCCTAACTCCTATGTGCATTCTATGCCCAAAACATGAGGTTTTCAGCCTAGGACATCAACAAATCTTCACCAATATTCCTCCCCTTCTCCTAAAAACATCAAGAACACAAAAACTAACACATATACACCCATTCCATTGAGTTTAAGGCCTCTTCAATGGTGGAATGGGAAGAAATCCATGATTTTTTGTCAAAACCCACCCAAATGATGGTTTCAAACCGTTTTTAGTAAATCTACTCTGACTCCTTTCAAACTTGATGAAATCAAATGAAATAAAATGAAAAATATAGTAGATTCAATCTAACATCAATTCCAATCAAAATTTTATCACCTCCAGCTAGTATAGGGCTGTACCACACTATGTAGCAACAAAATTAGCTTTCAAAACATAGAAAACAAGGTATCTTTATTGTTCAATCTTCAAAATGCACACCAGAACCTCGTGCTAGCCTTCACAAGGCTTATTTAAGCCTTTACAAATCAAAACCAACCGAATACAATTGATTTTTGAAAACCAACCGTTCAACTTCCCCCAAAAATGCAAAAATGCAAAAGTTGCTTGACAACTTTTTGCAACTTTCACAATATTTACAAAATGGACTCCAAAATGACTCAAGACACCTTACAAACATAATAAATGGTATTCAAGACCTTATTATATGCAAAATGGATCAACTAAACCAAAATACTAATACTTAGCAACTATTCACATTAAAACTTATGGTGCCCTGCACCATGATCTCTAGCATCCTCAAGTGCAATAGCTTAGAGAAGAGTTATAAGAGGCCAGAAAGTGGGAGGCTATTCTACAAGAGCATGTCACCACTCTTTGAGAGTAGATAGTAGAGCTCTCTTATATGCTCAAACTATTGTAATCAATTCTTTGGGAGAGATAACGATGCAGAGGGTGCAAATGGTTCCACCTCCCATGTGTGTTCTCATTGTTAGTATAGATATCGTGGGAGTAGTGGGGGTTATTAGGGTGGTGCATCGGATAATGCAGTGATGAAAAATGAGTTGCTAAATGAGGTACATATGCTGGTCAAATGTAGGTATGTTGATTTGAATTAATAACATTTTATCTATTAATACTTGAAATATTTTAAATGTAAATAGATTTATAATTATAGAATTTAATTAACTGATGCAAACATTATGTATTTTAGGGCATAACACCAGAGGTTGGTACATCATTGAGCATTCTTATAACAACTTGTATTAAAATTTGTATAATATATCAAAATAAAATAATAATTTATATTCAAAATAGTGCCTAATAATTTAAAATACAAATTCTTATTGAATAGGTGGGAATCAAATCACCATCTAGTACACATGTTGTCATGGATGCTTAAAACATTGGATCTACACAGGTATAGTATAACACATTTAAGTTTGTTTTTGCAAATTTCAATTTTTTTATTTATAAATATTTGTAAAATTTTGAGTTTATTCTATTATTGTTTGTTTAGTTGATGAATACAATAGAAACACCTCCTGACATAAGAGAAAATTTGTAAGTTTGGTGTTAGTGCAGCAATTTCATCGTCAATGTGCTTAACTCAAGTATGAGTATGAATATATATGTTTAATAATGTTTATTTTGTGTCAATTGATATTAGTAGACCTATCAAAATTAATTGATAAATATGTATTTGTTATGTTATAGATGGATATAAACACCCTATGCAAGGAAAAACGTCTCTTGATGATGTCGAGTGTCATAGGAAAGAAGATCAGACTACTAACATAATGTAAGTGTGTTTATAATATATGTATCATTGTAAATATTTTTTATAGTTTTGTACTTTGGCACAGTATCTAATTTTATATTTTGTATGTATAGGTTGGGCTACAAAATGTTGAGGAGCGCGGGAGATCAGAACAATGAAAGACATCGACTATTACAAGTGATCGAAGTTCAATTAGTTGGGCTAAAAGAGGCATAATATTTTAGGAATATTGTTCAACATTCATAGATGAACATATTGTTTTTGCCTATACATGGCACATAGATAACATTTTTGGTGTGGCTATATGTATAAATGATATTTTGTAGAATGAGAGACAATATTGTGTATGACGTTTTGATGACATTTTGTGCGCTGTCATGATGCTATTGTATGACATTTTGATCACATTTTGTGTGCCCTCATGATGGCATTGTATGACATTTAGTATGACCTCATAGCCTTATAGGGATCAATTTATATAAATATTTTATGTGTAAATTGGTAGCTTAAATGGTTTAAAATGTTCTCATAATTTACTTAGCCCCAAACGATGTATGCGTGAATCATATCCCATATCCAAATTTTATTTTTTAAAATCTAATTGCCTATCATGTCACAAGTTAAATACAAAGTTAAATTCATCATCTTATCAAAGACAAATATTTCCCAATAAATATTGATCTAAAAGTTATATTTATAGAGTCCAATGAAAGAAAGACAATAATGACTATGTTAATAGTAACATATTGAAATTTTAAATATTATTTACCAAAATTCAAATTATTGAACACTTGATGATGAGCATATCCTACGTTCTTTAAGACTATCCTACATTCTTTAGGAAAACCCTACATTTATTAGGACTGACCTAGGTTCATTACGAACTCCTAGATTTAGTAGGATTGTCCTACATTCATTATCAACTCATTCATGGCACTTAGAATATTTTTGTGTAAACTTATATGTTCATGTTGGATAAATCCACAAATAACCTCTAACTTTTTCAAGACTCCAATCCATTTGATTGTGGTGGCAAGTTTTTAAATGTTACAAAAATCGTCACACTTAATGAAAAGTTGTAATGTTGCATAAATTTCATTCAATTTATCATAGTCCCGAACCGTTAGCTCCAACACATCCAGGTGGGTGGTTTTATGCTAGGAAAGGTCCTTTTTTGCACCCCAACATGCCAAATCATTCCAAGCTACATGGGGTCGATGCTTTCTCTTAAGAGCCCTAAATACCAAAAAGTGGTGAACTTTGACAAGTTGTTTCTCAAAATTTATGGCACATAGAAATTTTTTGTTTGAAGTTATAGGGTCACATTGGGTCCCTCTACAATAACCTCTCTCAGTTTTTCCTATCTCCAATATATTTGGTTGTGGTGACAACTTTTCTCATATTAAAAAAAGCGTAAAATGCACTCAATAAAAAGTTGCAATATTGCATAACTTTCACTCTGCTCATTGTGTGGCCAAACCAATAGTGCTAACACATTTAGGTGGGTATTTTATACTAGAAAAGGTCTTGTTTTGCACCCTAACATGTCAGATAGTTCCAAGCCCATTATACAACCACTTTCTCTCAAGAGCCCTAAATGCCCAAAAAGTGGTGAACTTTGATGAGTTGTTTCTTGGAAACAATGGCACTTAGAAAAAAAAAAATTAAGGTATAGCGTCATGTGGGGTCTTTCTACAACAACCTCTCTTAGTTTTTCATATCTCCAATCTATGTGGTTGTGGTGATAACTTTTCACACATTGAAAAAAATGTTAAATGCACTTAATGAAAAGTTGCAATGTTGCGTAACTTTTATTTTGTTCATCATATGGCCAAACCAATAGTGCCAACACATCCAGGTGGGTGATTTTATGCTATAAAAAGGTCATGTTTTGCACCTCAGCATCCCAGATAGTTCCAAGTTACATTGTACCAACACTTTCTTTTAAGAGCCCTAAATGCCAAAAAGTGGCAAAATTTGATCGGAGTTTTCTCAAAAACTATATGGTACTTAGAAATGTTTTATCTTAATTTATAGGGTCACGTAGGGTCCCCCTACAATAATCTATCTTAGTTTTTCATATCTCCAATCCATTTGGCTATGGTGACAATTTTTCACTCATTGAAAAAAATGAAATGCATTCAATGAAAAGTTGTAATGTTGCATAACTTTCATTTCATTCATCATGCATCCAAACAGATAGTTCCAACACATTTGAGTGGGCAATTTTATGCTAGGAAAGGTCCTATTTTGCACTCCAACATTGCGGATCGTTTCAGGCTACATTGTACTGACACTTTCTCTTATGAGCCATAAATGTCAAAAAGTGGTGAACTTTGACGAGCTATTTCTCAAAACTCGTGGCACTTATAAAAAATTTATCTAAAAGCACAAGGATTTGTAGGGTTCCTCTATAATAACCTCTCTCGATTTTTCATATCTCCAATCCATTTGGTCGTGGTGAAATATTTTTGCTACCTCAAAAATTGTCAAATACATTCAATGAAAAGCTTCAATGTTGCATAACTTTTGTTTTGTTCATCATGTGGCCAAACCAACAGTGCTAACACATCTAGATGGGTAGGTTTATGCTAAAAAAGGTCTTGCTTTACACCTCAATATGTTGGGTCATTTCATACTACATTGTACCAATGCTTTCTCTTAAGAGCCCTAAATACCAAAAAGTGGTGAACTTTCAAGAGTTATTTTTTGGAAACCGTAGCACTTAAAAATATTCTATCTAAAATTACAAGGAGCTATAGGGTCCCTCTACAATAACCTCTCTTATTTTTTCATATCTCCAATCCATTTGGCTATAGTAAAAGTTTTTTGCCACCCAAAAAATGATCAAATGCATTCAATGAAAAGTTGCAATGTTGCATAACTTTCATTTCGTTCATTGTGCGGCTAAACCGATAGTGCTAACATGTTTGGGTGGAAATTTTTATGCTAGGAAAGGTCCTATTTTTCACCCCAACATGTTGAATCATTCCAAGCTACATTATACCAGTGCTTTCTCTTAAGAGCTCTAAATGCCAAAAAGTGGCAAACATTGATATGATGTTTCTCAAAAATCATGGCACTTACAAACATTTTGTCTAAAGTTACATGGAGTTGTATGGTCCCTCTACAATAACCTCTCTCATCTTTTCATATCTCCAATCCATTTGGCCATGGTGAAAGTTTTTTTTACTGCACTAAAAATCATCTACATAGAAAGTCAAGTTGCAAGGTAGCCTATTTTTTGTTATTTTCATCATGCACCCAAATTGAAAATGCCAACACATCCAAGTGGGCTAGTTTATGTTAGGAAAGGTCATGTTTTGCACCCTTGCGTGTCAAAGCATTCCAACACTTTCTCTTAAGCACCCTAAATCCCAAAAAGTGGATAACTTTGACGAGCTATTTCTTAGAAACCATGACACCTATAAATATTTTGTCTAAAAGTACAAGGTCATGTAAGATCCCTCTACAATATTGTCTCTCAATTTTTCATATCTCCAATCCATTTGGTTGTGGTGGAAGTTTTTTTTGCCTTAAAAATTATCAGATACATGCAATGTTAAGTTGCAAGGTACCCTAATTTTTGTTTTGTTCTTTGTGGGGCCAAATCATTAGTGCTAGCATGTTTGGGTGGGCATGTCTATGCTAGGTATGGTTCTATTTTACACCCCAACTCTCATGAACATTTCGAGCTACATTGTGTCAATGCTTTCTCTTAAGATCCTTCTTGTCCAATTTTTAATAGTTTTTGGCATTATTAAAGGTTTGGTTTAGTTAGTTTTTGTCTTCAATCTATAAAAGAACATTCATATTTAAAAAATAAAACATTTTATTTTTCATATTGTGTGTCAATGTTCTATTGATGTGGTAATCAATGATTAGGGTTGTGTCATGTTTAAGCACACATACTCTTGGGTGAAAAATATCTTGAGTTAGTATTGTGGGTGTTGGTGATCATGGAGTGTGAGTAACTAAAAAAATGTACAAAAGATTTCAAAATGTTCAATAAAAAAATATTAGCTATACATATATACAAACCAACTAACAAAATGTACAAAACTCACACATTTACAATCAATTGGTACAATCATGTTAGAATCTTGGCCGTTTATATATACAAAATTTCAACTATGCATAGATATAAATCAGCTAACAGTATTTGTGGGAGGTTGGGTGGGCGACCCTCCACATTGGCAAAGGGCATCCAGTGGCAGGTGATGTGGCTCCTGAGTGGGGTCCTCGGTGTTGAGGTGGCTAGTCTAGGTTGTTGGTTGGAGTTGAGGTGGTTGTTGGTGTTTGTGATGGGTCCCTTCACTTGTGGCGAGTCCTTGAAATGATGAAGCTAGCAATTCACGCATGTCAAAGCAAGCCTCGCTTAAGGGGTCAGACGTGCAGGACGAAACGATCATGCAAGGACAGATAGCCCTGCATCAAAATAATGGCAAGCTCGTGTGGAGTTGGTTTGCATAGTAGCTGTGGGCTTTATTTATGGGTGTAGGTGGTGGCGGTTCGGCATTGTGTGGTTTACAGTGTTTATGTGCAGTTAAGGTGGTGTGTGAATTGGTTGTTACGCTCGGCTTCTAGAGTCTTCTGAGGATGGCTTCAGCCGGGCGCTCCAAGTTTATAATTTATGTTTATGTGGAAGGGTCAAAGGCTTTTGATGCAAACACTCCCATCTCATTGCAGGCAATAGAGAGGAAAGTTGCATTTCGAGAGATCACAGACCAGAGGCTTAAGCATGTCCTGCTTAACATAGACCCTCTCGTCGTGGCTACAGTTAAAATAGTTTTAGGGAAAGGTCATCTCACCCAGAAGGAATACATGAGGGATAATGCATACATATCCTTGTGTTTCTTAGCTTCCTTGTTGGATAGTGATGTCCCAAAGGCAGAGGCCAGGGTGTTGCTGGAGCATCTGTTTCGTCGGGATTTGATGGGTGGCGTTGAGGAGACTCCGAAGGCTGCGATAATTGGCAAAGGGATTTCGTGACCTACCAACTTAGAGCTTCTTCAGAACACAAACAAGGCGATAAAATTTTTCCCTTTTCTCCTGGATTTAAAAGGGTTAGAACTCGTGAGGCACAAAATGGTCGTGGCTGTGGCAGTTGAGTACCTGAAAAAGTTTCTAGGGTTAATGGTGGCGAGTGGTTTCGATTGGGTGCAGGATTTCGAATCCTTTGCAAAACTCAATGGGTTCCTGTGAAGTGTTGGTTTTTAGGTTGCTAGAAATTTCGTTGTGGCTGGATGATGGTTAATTTTTGGTGTTTATTTATTTTGGCTAGGTTATAGCCATTTTTGTTAAAATTATACTTTGACATCTCACTAGTAGCCGTTGGTCGTTTAGGAGATTTTTTGAGCTAGCTCGGGTGGTTGAATTTCCTGTGTTGTAGACGTTTGTATGGTTTTATTTATTAATATAATATATCAAAAGTTTACGTATCAAAAAAAAAATCAGCTGACAGTATTTACAAAAAAACATGTTTCCAACATTTTGTAGAATCTTAGCCGCTTATATATACAAAAGTTTAGTTGTACATAGGTACAAACTAGTTGAAAATGTTTAGAAAAAGAACTACATTGTGTACAATTGGTACAATGAATAGATAATATGTCAATCAACCAATGATACATATAAAAATTTCAAAATTATTCTACCCTTTTGTAGAATCAATTTGATCCAATGTGCCAACACACTAAATACCTGCAATTGGCCAAAATTCAATCTACTGAACCTTGTGGATCAACTCTAACCCTTATAGTGTCAAGTATTGCCTTGTGGTCAGCTTTGTGAACTTTTCATAAATTCTTATTAAGTGGTCTACCACGATATTTAATCAATTAAATATTTATTGCAACATCAAGATTAGAGTAATGAAGAATATGCCTATGTGTGTCAAAGTCCTTGAACAACCAAACATCTGATTTCTTAATAGGGTACCTTCTAAGACATATTCTTATGACAACAAACCCTATTGGATACTCAATAACCTCTCCATCAATGATTGTGGTAGTCAATTTTTTATCCCCTTTATACGACAACACAAAAATATTTTGTTCTTTCTTCATTATTCTCATCAGCAATAACTACATACAAATGGCCTGCATTTCATTTAATGAATAAATTAATAAATGCCGCCAAAGACAACACAAGTGTTAGGAGGGGGTTCTTGTCCATCAGAGTTATTCCATCGACCACTAACAAGTTCTTACCACCATCAGCAGCCATTTCATCCTCTTTAAACTTAAAATTTTAAATATAATAGTACAAAACATATTTCAACATTGGACACTGATTGATTTTCTCGCACTAACCTGAGCAATGATTTTCATTGTGCAATTATTATTTTGTGAGTTTTTGAGGAAGATAAAACTGGGTAGGTACAACTATAAAATAGAGAACAGCTTCAAGGCTAACAATTATCATTTTGTGAGTTTTTGAGGAAGATAAAACTGGGTAGGTACAACTATAAAATAGAGAACAGCTTCAAGGCTAACAATTATCATTTTGTGAGTTTTTGAGGAAGATAAAACTGGGTAGGTACAACTATAAAATAGAGAACAGCTTCAAGACTAACAATTATCATTTTGTGAGTTTTTGAGGAAGATAAAACTGGGTAGGTACAACTATAAAATAGAGAACAGCTTCAAGGCTAACTTCACCAAGTTAGCATTACCACATGTGACAAGGTTGGAGCCAAGGGGGTTCAAGTTTTCAGAATGAATCTTTTTAATATAATGGAGTTCATAGAATTACAGAAGATGATGAAATTGGAAAATGTGAACATAGTAAAATGTCAAGGACATATACAAATTATACAAGCCTAAAACAGAGTATAAGAAACATAATTCAGAGCTTCCAGTAAATCCCTAGTTTGTGACAGATGCCTGCAACAATACCCCAAAACAAAATATCTGCAAAGATAACATAAAGAAGCAATCCCAATCTCTCCGAATGCCACACATTGAAAAATATGTGCTTCTTGATCCAGTACACCTGTACAGTAGATCGGCTTCAGTTTCTTGTTTAAATCTCTTATTAACAACTTATATTAGACATATGAAGAACCAATACGCTTAACTCCATTTTATTTGTTTTTCTATATTTGCAGATCATGCCCATAAGAACAAGCAATTTCACAATAAACGGTAGCCATTGTATCCATAACGTAAGTACTTACAAGAGTGTTATTAGTGCTTTCGTAATACCATCCATTTATAAAGCCCGCGAATATGTCTTCTGCTGCAAGAACAAAGATGAGCGGCATTCATCCCCATCCATTCCAGAAATAGAAACGGTTTTCTGAATCCCCAAACATCAATCTGTAAAAAAAGAAGATTGGTTAAGGTTGCATGTAAAGACAACTTTAAAAAGTTTGAGAGGTTTGCTTAACGCGTTTTAAGGATGTACATGTATAAAATAGTTCAGAGTAGAAATGATTAAAGATTTCAGATTTCCTAAATGAATAAGTGTTGATATAAATCCTTTTATTATTGGGTGCACTTTATAGTTACCAACATTTTGGGCCATACGTATTGATCAAATTGTTGTAAAGATGGTTCAGCAAGTGGGATGCCAAATGTAAGCAAATAAAAATAGGCAGCTTATCCCGAGATTGTATACGGACAGATGATAAACATAAGAAGTAACAATATACGCAATGCTAATGTCATGCTTTGATTGTTTCACCAGTGGAGGTCTGAGTATTGGTCTGTTGAAATCTAATTTTCTAAGACTAATATATAGACTTCTCTTTGGATCTCTTGAAACTCCTGGAATTTATCGTTTTGAATAGATTAAAAATATTAGACACAGTTGGATTTAGGTGAGATGCCCTAGATTAAGCTTATAAATGCAAAGTTCAAGCCATTTCTGAACTTTAAAGAAGTTAAAGTATGATTTTCACATCTGATGCTTTTCAGGTGCCCAAGTTACATACCAAAATATAGAAAGCTGAGAAGACAATTCCTCCTACCCCTGCTGTGAGGCAAACATAGCTGAAAGTGTATAATTGTTTATTAAACGGAATAGCTGCACAGACAGAAAATAATCAATATGCATTCTTTAAATTGTGTGCAAGACTGCAAGTTTAAAAATTAAGCTAAAAAGTAAAATCTTATCTTTATGAATATTCCTATTTGCTCTTATTCTCATTTGCAGGTCCCAACAACTTTAATTCACGCCTGTTCATAGAGAAGTAAGACCGGGGTCCAGGACAGTGCCACTATTATCTGTGTACACTGCCACTCTATACAGGAGCATGTGAGAAAATTTGAGATATAGACTTGAAGTCACTCACCATCTGTAAAATGAAGGATAATCCCAATAATTAAAAGTCCAAATCCCATTGAAAGCCAATGCTTTAGCCTCGTAGCATGTTCCTGTATATTAATTTTACATAGCATCAGAATAGTTGAAAATCTTGCTTCTTAACGGTGTACTAGCAGCGAAATTGGTTTCATATAACCTTGAAATGAATCAGCACATGTCCATAATGGATGCCAATAACTGCACTCAGAATGGCTGATATTGAACTGCAAGCATCAAAAGCATAAAAAAATGTATCAAGATTACTACTGAATTGCTAATCGGTAGACAAGCACATTTGAACACTCTGTGTGATTCAGATAAACAAAGGCATCCAAGGTATAACATGAATATTATTTTAAAAACTTTAATCCATTTGAATCATATTCCCAGGTTTTTCAAATGTTTGCTTTGAAGTCATTTATTTGTAATAAGACATTATACTTTACTGCTTCTAGAATTTACCATCTGTTCTCTCTAATGTTACTGCCGATCTAAATAATTCAAGATTCACCCCCGTTCAAAGTTGTGCATATTTAAAAAGGGAAAACAGAGGAAGCTCATTTTCGAGAAAATGGATCTCTGATTTGTTTTTATAAAATAGAGAATCAGAAGAAAACTTTTACCTGTCGAGTACTATTAGAGTTTCCAATTTAGATGGTTTTATACAATATGGTATAATCCATGTGTGTTTAAGGCTCAGAGTTTTTGGATTATTGATTTCAAATAAAGGCTTTTCTATACAGATTCCAGGATTGGCTTCATTGTAATATTTATCAAGTGTGGGAAGCAGACTGGCCTTGGGCATACCTTTTTAAAATAGGATTGTACAGTTGCAAGGCAGTCGTAGTTCAGAATAATATACTGTTTTCCATGTATCTGCTGTTATTATATTATTTAAGGGCAGTCATATTTAGTGGTGTACACATTGTGCTGAACTCATTTTCTATTTTCTTCAAAGTAAGGTGTAGGATAAGAAAGATTTGTTATTTGGTGGTGTAAGGAATTTAGAGAGAGATTTCATATGTTCTTGGATGAATTGAGCTTTAGAGTTTTTTCCAATGAGTTAGGCACTCTAGTTCAGGCTTAGCTTTATTGCTTGCATTATCAAAGATGCTAGCTATCTTTGAATGGATCAGGAACAGAGCTCTATAAGACCCCATTTACCATTCTTCATTTCAGTTAGGCACTCATTTAATTGCAATAGAAGTCTGAAAATAATTACGGATTAAAAGCCTTTGTCTTTATTTTGATTTAAAAAATTTATTCTAGTTTGCTTTTGCGAATAACCTCAAAATTCCTTCTGGTTCAAAGGGTGCAAGGCACCACTCTGGGGCATCCTCACGAAGGGGTCCTGATGCTGGGGAGCTAGCCGTACAATCCTGCACTTACAAGTCAAAATGTATTGTGTAGTTCAGATCTTAGCATTTCTAAAGAATAATCAGCAGTAAGCAGTCCAACCTTTCTGGTTAGTGCAATGTACAATTCACCTTTGATCTTCTCCAGGCTGGTCGCCTATACAAATGATTTATGCCCCAAACTTGCCTGTCAACATAACCCACAGCATTGCAAGCAGGACCCAAATGGCCTCTGACACCACATTTCACCTGCCATCAACAAAACCTACTTATTCTTTGTCAATAATCTGTATACAGCTAAAATAAAAGGAACCAAACTCTCTTATATATGCAACTAATTCCAGATAAACAAACAAATATCAGGCTACAAGAATTTCCCAAACTTGCAAGCCATATGCAAATAGAATCCCTTGAGATAAGTAATTAAATTTGCTTACTGTAAACAACTTCCCATTTTGAGCAGAATCTTCATCATGTAACGTATAGTGCCAATCGGGAACATAAAGTCCATAAAATGTGGCAAAATAGACTATAAAAACACACAGACCAGCAAGCCTGACAAGCCAATAATACCGATAGTCAAGAGAAACAAGGCATTTCAGGTCTAAGGAGAAAAAATTTCATTACAGAACAAAATGAGATTTCAATATAAAATAAGGGATTTACAAAAACATCTGCAGTGATAATTTATATTTACCATTGCCAGCTGTAGTATTTGAATATAGAAAAATGTCCAGTTGGTAGATCTACAGGTCTTGCTTTTGTAGTTGCTATCTCAATGAGAGCCACCACCAAATAAGCCAATGCTATGCGCTGTTCATTGTATAATTCATTTTTGTGCCATTCAGTACAGAAATAAATAAATATATAAACTCTGTATACCAGTATAAATTCTTCAATACATCTGTAAATAATGCATAAATTGTGTTAGGAGTGGTATATACGCTCTCAATGAAATAACACTATTTATACCTGAAGAATACCACACCAACGAATTCGTTTCATATCTACTCCATATGAGAGATCGTCAGGAGCATGAGAATATCCTCCTGCAAGATCCAAAGTCAATAATATAGTTTTATAATTCAAGACAACGCTTTAAAGAAGAAACAAAGGGTACATATTTGATTGTACATACCCTGCAATACTATTCCCCAAAAGAGAAGTTTCAAAGTTCTCACAATAACCTTCTTTACTGCAGCTCCTGAGTTGGGTATTTTCTGCAAATGTAGATAAGCTAAACTGTTATGTATGAAGCTCCTAGTTCTTGCAAATAAAAGATATAATTATTTTAAGTAGGAGGTTTTCTTATGAAGACAATTTTAATGAAATGAATGATATTCATGCACACATTTCTGGGAACATCACTGTACTTATCCTTTTAAGTTTTAACAATTAACTAATGAATTTTATCTTCACTTAGAAAAAGACTATCATATTTGAAACAAAGCCATGTGTATGTTCATTTTTTTTTCTTCTAGAATTTCCTTTGTTACAATCTTTGCTTTCATAGAATGGATGGGCTGTAGCTGAAGGAAATAGTGCACCAAAATGCAACAATTTCCTACTTAATTCTATGAGGAAAGAAAAACAACTAATTCAGATCTAAAAATTTTAAAATAATCTTAGAAGAGAAATGATACTTTGAAAGCAACAAAGAAGAGATGAAGAATAAAGCATAGGAGATGCCTTAGAAAAATCCAGAAAGAGGAGAGTCTTGATGTATTAACAACAATAGAAAGATTACAATAAACTTCTAGAGATGAACTCTAAGAAGATCTTCAATCTTCAGTTTAGGAGACAATTCAACAGCATAAATTTGCAATGCAATCTTCAAAACTCTTAAAGAATCCAGTGCTTTTCTTCACCTTCAAACTTGCAAAAATAACTCACAGCCTGTGATTTTTGAATGAATAAACCATTCACCTAAGATTTGTTTTATAGACAAGTAGCTTACTTGGAATATACTAATGGTATTCAAAACCATGGATTAACCAACATGACACCTTGTCAAGTGGTTCCATGAGGTGGTACATTCTTCTAACGTCCTCTTAGAATTATTTCAAAATGTGTTCAAACAAGTTTGCACATTACAACTATAAAATAGATGATTCTATCTTAACATTCTTGTCTTATCCTCAGCCAAATATGTCCTCAAGTGTTCCTTTTGGTTTTGACTTTTATCACACCTAATCAATATTATTATGTGAGGTGTACAACACCTTTCCAACAATCTCCCACTTGTATACATTGCATAGGTCACTGCAATACCCATGAGATTACAAGCTAGGGGCTGAAAGATCCATAGCTTTTCCTACAACAAGAAAACTTATGTATGCTCACAAGCAGCACCAAAGAATTTGCAACATTCTCTAAAGTGCCCTCTTGATCAAAACCTGCCTGTCCTCTACCATGTCTTAAACAAAATGATACTACACATCAATGTGTTTTTTCCATGTGTAAAATGCAAGGTTCTTGGCCAAGTTGATTGCACCTTGGCTATCATTGTTAATCCAAATCGCATCATGTTTCAAGCCAACATCTAAACACAATCTTCAAAGTCACACTGCCTCCTTTTCAGGGTGAGTAGTTGCCATGCACTCAACTTTAATAGTCAAAAGAGCAATGACAACTTTCCTCTTGCTCAAACAACTAGTTGCACCACCAAACAAATTAAATACATTGCCTCTAGTGGATCCCTTTCTATCAATATCTCTAGTGTAGTTTTCATCAACAAAACCCAATGTTTTTAAGTCCTTACCCAAACCAAGTCCTCTTTAGTAGCAAATTGAACACTTTGAAGTTCCATCAAGATATCTAAAGACCCTTCTTTGCTGACATAAATTTACTTAGAACTCCTACTACTTGGCAATATTTGGTCTTGTACAGACCATCACATACATTAGGCTTCCAATAGTATTGAACATGACTCATGTTGAAATATCCCAGACTAATTTTCTACATAAAAAATTTCCCATTTTTCACAACTCAATGTGCACAAGCATTTCGTCAAACAGTTGTTTGTCTCTTTCTTTGAGTGTGTGTTCAGTTTGTTTTCAATAGAGTGATAGTTGTCTTGTGTAGTATATTCATAATATGGATTTCTCACAATTTTTAAATATAGAGCATCATATATTGCAGGCCATACCACAGATGAATATATTTTCATGAAATGTATATCGAGCAAATTGGAATGTATTTTCTTTCACAGTTCCAATTGACAATGAAATATTTCACACAATACAAATACAAACTAATGTTTCTAGAATTCCAATGGTTTACAATTTGCAGATAAAAATATCTTAGATTTTAATATTATTGATAAGATTACAAAATTAATCTTGACACAATACCAAGCTCAGCTACATTCACCAGTTATTATTAAATATTTCTTGACCTAGAAAATGCACTCAGATAATCTGTACGGCCCCAATCTTTGAAGTTTTGCAATGAAATAATCATACGGTAGACAAGTCTTTGATTCATTGGGCAAGGAAAAATGTACGACGATATGCAAAAAAGGTATGGCCGCTAGAAACTTTAATCGCCACACTCTTCCTTAGTCATGCCTTCCAAAACACTCCAACCACAAGCTTTTAATTGTTCAAAGTGTGACACGGAAGCTCCAGGAAAATAGGAATTAAGTTGCCATCCCCATAGAGAAAATATAGTATGGTCCAAGGTACTAGGATGGTGCAGTTGGACAATGACCATACGGTTGGTAAAGTCCAGTAATAAATAATATATCTATTGAAATCTTCACTAGTAAATATTTTTGATATTTCTCAAATTTCCCAAACCTTCAATCGCAGAAATTTGTCTTGGAACAAGAATTTACAAATTGTGAACTCCAATCGTTGTATCCCCATGCAAGAAATCTGAATGACCTCTTTAGCAACCAGCTAGGGCAGAATCTTGCACTACCGAAACCAACATCCCTTAGGGTTTTGTCCCAGGGTTTTGAGTTCTCCAAACTCTCCAGTTTTATCAAAAGATTTATCAAGCGTGTAAAAATGACCTTCCAAAAGCACTTTTGTATCCACCTCTGGAAACATTGGAATGAATTTTCAAATTCCCACACTTTTAATATTTTATTTAAAACCGGGAAATAAAGTTACTTATTAATTTTCATTGAATATCCCACTAAAGTCACTTTATGAAACTTATTAAATTAGTTAAATAATATTACCCATAAAATATGCTTGGTCAAATAATATTAAATAATTAAATTAAAATATTCCCAGTTCCTTGACTTTAGCCTATGGGAATAAGATAGGCTAGTTGGTCACTCTAGATTACTCCTTGGAAGGAGACATTACAATTCTCCCTTCTCAAAATTGCTTGCCCTCAGGTGATTGCAGATTAGGATTCTGAAGAATATGCTCACCCTCCCAAGTGGCATCCTCAGTGGGAAAGTCTCTCCATCTAATTAGATACTCATTGATTACTCTACTCCTCAATCTTCTTTCTCTAACATCCACAATCTCATTAGGCAGCAAAACCAGTCTTCCTTCCTTGTCCAAGGGTGTAAGCTCTAGGGATGATGTAATATGCTGCCCTAAAGCCTTTTTAAGGCATGATACATGAAACACATTATGGATCCTGCTATTTTCTAACAGCTCAAGCTCATATACTCTATTCCTATCTACATACACTTTTTGCTGGTTCTAGGCACTCTGAAGATTATTCTTAATTGACTTAAGGATATTCTGACTCTTCTAGATCCAATCCTTAGCTTTGGGAGCCCTACTATCACCGAAAGCTAAATCCAAAAATGATGGAGCATCATATCCATATAAGGCTCAAAAAGGAGTCATCCCAATTAACATGTGATAGGTGATGTTGTAACAGTGTTCACCCAAATGCAACCACCTGATTCAAACCCTTTGCTTCCCTACCACATAGTTATACAAATATCCCTCAACCTATTTGTTCACAATATCTGTTTGGCCATTCATTTGAGGGTGGTAATTGGTGTTGGGGGTTAGCTCGGTGTCAGCTAAGCTGAATAGCTCCTACCAAAAAGCACTGAGGAACCAGTTATCCGTGTCACTGACTATATTCTTTGACAATCCATGGAATCTAAACACCTCCCAGAAAAACAGTCATGCAAGTTGCGGTGCCTTATACTCCAATGAGATAGAGAAAATGTGCAAACTTGTGTAAACGGTGATTTTGGTTTGACCCCTCACAATGCTTTGCTCCTCCTAGGGTTTTCCACCTAAAAGGAGAAAGGGGATTGGATGGGGGACCAAAATGCAAGGGTTTACACTCAAGACTAATGTTAATGAGATGTATTATGCCTAATTAAAATGTCCTACTGCTCTGATTTGAAATTGAAATGATTTAATGATGCAAAACTATGAAAATGTAAAGTGCTGGAAAACACAATGTGATATGCAAAAATGCCTAAGAATGCAATTAAATGATGAAATAACATAAAAAAATGGAAGAGGTGCACCTAGAATCAGATGTTTGAAGTTGGGAGATTCTGGAATCCTGAAAAATTGATTGAAATGTTGACCAGGACACTTATGCCAATCTGGGCGACTTAGTCCCAATTTTGGGAAACTTTGTTGAAACGGGAATCTGCCAAATGTGTATCCAGAAATGTCAAAACCAGTATTCAAGCTCAGAAGCAGGACTAATTCTCCCCTAGTGGCAACTTAGACCTCCTGCAGATTTCGGGAAATTCAGGACAGAATCTTGTAGTCTCAGATCTGCACTTCCTTTTCTGACAAGTGTCCATACTTGATTCTGCAAAAAACGGGGTAGAAAGTCTCTCCAAGCTTGAATTAGGATTGCCTTGACTCGATTGACTTTGTGCACTCTTTGATCACTTTTCAACACCTATTGCTTGACAAATCTGCATACAAAAGTCACATGCAAAAGGGGAAAAATGATTGAGGGTTAGAGAATAGGGGATTGCCTAGGTCAAACCCCACTTTGGTAATCAAACCCTTAACAATGAAATGAAATGAAAGGAGAGTGATAAATAAATAACATGCAAATGCAAATGTCATAAACTTAACACACCATTGATGCTCAAATTTGAAGATGTACAATGAAGAACTTCAATAGCTTGTCTTGAAAATGCTTGATTTGCTTGAATGCTTAATGAGTGCAAGAGATTGTATGTGATTTGGAGATAGGTGATTGTAGGAGATGTAAAATGAGGTGAAAAACCCTTATTTATACTTGATTTTACTAAAATTTCCCGAAAGTAACACATCACAGGCCGACTTCAAGGGTTAGAGGACAAAATCCTGCTAGAAATTTAAAATTATTTTGAGTTTTGTGCCAAAAAGGACTAAGTTGCCCCTATTGGCGACTTAGTCCTACTTAAGCAAATTAAGTGGGTGTCGGGAATTTCGGGGCATTAAAAGTTGTCCAACTGGAATATCCTTAACAACACACTTGAAAACGGTCGGAAAGTGTATTAAGGGATCATTTAGACATGAGAAAGGGTTGAATTAGTGAAATTAAGCCTAAAAAAGTGTGACATCTTGTTACAAGACCTTACAACACTTCAAAATAGGACTTAATAAGTGATAAAAAAGGTGATTTTTAGGTGAATTGTAACGAATAGAGTCTAGAAAAGTGTAGAAATGTTTTACAACACTTCACAACACCTTCACAAGACGCCATAATTGAATGTTTAAGCCCTAATATGAATGTTTTAACCACATTACAACATTATACCTGGGAAAAATCAAGCCAAAGCCCATTAGAAAGACTCAAGTGAGCCTAAAATTGTCAACTATACATTTTTTGGCGACACAACTTGTTCAACCGATCAACTACCACCAAAATACAATCTCTGCCTTGCACCTTTGGTAGACCGGTAATGAAGTCCATAGATACACTCTCCCATTTTTGCTCTAGAATGGGCAATGGCTGAAGCAATCCAGCTAGAAAAGTGTGTTCTAACTTGTTTTGCTGACAAGTCATACATTGATGCAGGAGCATCTGGGTCCATGGGCAATCCTGCATCGCCCAAAAATTTTTTATTTTTTTTTTCTCATTTTTGGTGTGCTATGGTGGTTTTTGGTCTCTCTCTATATCTTGTGAGTTCCTTGATTTGGTTGGTGAAGGTTTCATGAGCATATCGTTCACAGTTTGGAAGAGTTAATTGTTTTGTGACTTCGCTTGGCAATTTCAAAAAAAGTTTAATATTTTAGAATCCGTGAAGGTTTGGACAAAATCCTTTTGCAGGGGTCCTTGGGGTACCATTCCAAGCTTGCACGTCAATTTTCGTGCAAAACAGAGAACTTTGATTTTTTCGCCTGTGAGCACTCAGGGCCACTCTTGACGTTGTTTGCAATTACTTAATTAATTTTCTCCTAATTCTCATTGCAGGTCCAAGGCATTATTTTCAAACAGTAAGTTTTCAGTTTTAAAAAAATACAAATTGCAAATCCTGGAGTACAGGTTTTAATGCCTATTTAAGGCTGTCTTATTGCATTTCTGAAAGAGATTTTAAGGCTGAAATATCACACCCAAATTTGGGGTTGTACTGGAGCATGGATTTGGGATAAATGAGTCACCCATTTCATGTTTTATTTATCACTTTTAATTCTGCTACAGGGTTGCGTGGAAGAAGGATGTGTGATGGTTTTGGTTATAAAACAAATTTTAAAAATGGCTGCAAAAAATAGGGGAGTTAGTGGGTGTGGAAAATAAGGAAAACTTGCTGCCCCATATTCTAAAATTATTTAAAACAATAAACACAGCAGAAGAAGTGGGGATGGGGTAAAAGGAGGCTGGAAAAGTCAGCCAAGATGTTGCAGAAGAGTGTGGTAAGAGCTGAGGAATTATGTGAATAAGAAAAGGAATTAAGCAGCAAGAAAGAGAGGAATGGAAGGGGTGGAAAAAGAGGGGGAGTTGGCAGCCCCTTCTATACATTCATCAACAAAAATGAACAGCTAGAAAATCAGCAACGTGGAGGAGAGGGAAGAGCTGAGTAGAAGTGGAGAAACAGCATAGAATTTACAAAAAGGTGCAGAAAATTCTTGGAGGAGCATCAGAAAGGTTTGAGCAGCAGCTACAGGAAGAGTTTTGGGTAGCAATGAGCAGATTTGAATCCATATTGTATTGAATTAATTTGTAATGTGAATGTAAGAGGTTTTCGTATTTTAATCAAATGTTTTTCCTCTACTCATCCTTGTGTTTTGCATGAGTTTGTAGAAGGGTTTGTTTTATTTGTTGCATCATACATTCCCACACATGTCACAAGACATTCTCCTTGAAGCCTTTCTATGAAAACCTCTCTCTAACCTACTTGTAAGTTTTAAAATATCCTGGATGTCCTGCCAATGGTGTATTGTGGATGGCTCTCAAAATTTTCTCCTTAAGATTTGACTCAGGAACCAAGTAAATTTTGTCCTTGTAGTAGATAATATCATCAAGTACCCTATATATATCATCTTGAGTTTTCCCATCCATGATCTCACATGCAAATGTTTTTTTGGAATACTCCACCAAAAGGTGAGCCTTCTAATTAGTTGAGCTTTCTACTAGAGAATAAACCGTGGGCTTCCTAGAAAGAGCATTAGCAACAACATTCTTTTTTCCCTTAACGTATTTTATATCAAAATCATATGCCTATATCTTGCTGATCCACTTTTGTTTCCTCTCATTTAAATCTCTTTTCCAGAAAATATCTCAAACTATTATGGTCCATTCTAACCACAAACCTCCCACCTATCAAGTATTGTTGAAACTTCACCAATGCATGCATGATGGTGAGAATCTCCTTGTTGTGGATGGAATAGAGCCTCTCATTATCTCAGAGCCTTCGGATCTTGTAGGCGATAGGGTGTCTATTCTACATTAAAACTGCCCCAATACCTTCTCTTGAAGCATCACTCTCAAGTACAAAGGGCTGAGTAAAATCTGGTAGTGCCAGCACAAGACAAGAACTCATTGCCTCCTTAAGTATGTCAAATGCCTGTTGAGCCTCATCTGTCCATCTGAAATCCCCTTTCTTGGTGAGGTCTATTAGAGGTGCACCTAGCTCTAAAAACCCTTAACGAACCTTTTGTAATAGCTACACAAACCAAAGAAGCTTTGTCACTAATCTTGCTGATGGCCAATCATGAATTGCATGTATCTTTTCTTGATGAACCTAGACACCTTGAGAACTGATCACATGTGCCAAGTAGAGGATTTTTGTTATTCTGAACTCACACTTGGATACCTTAGCATACAAAGATTGTGCCTCCATTATGCCCAAAATCTCATCAAGATGTCTCAAGTGTTCCTCCCAATTCCTGCTATATATGAGTATGTCATCAAAGAACACTAAGAGAAACTTCCTCAACTGCTTATTAAACATATGGTTCATGTAGGATTGAAAGGTGGAAGGAGCATTGGTCAAACCAAAAGGCATAACTAGAAACTCGTAGTGCCCATAATGACACCTGAATGCAATCTTATGAATATCTTGCTCACTCACTTTGATCTAATGATACCCTGATTGAAGATCAATCTTCAAGAGTACACATCACCATGCAACTCATCAATCCTGGTAATAGGGTATCATTTTTTAATGGTTTTTTTGTTTAGGGCACGGTAATCTGTACACATCCTCATGGTCCCATCCTTCGTCTTCACCAAGACAATCAAAGAAGCAAAGCGATTCGAATTGGGTCTAATGTGCCTCATATCTAGTAACTCCTTAATGGATTTTTGATTTTTCTATCTCCTTAAAATTCTTAGGGTGCCTCTAAAGAGTAGTGATGATGGGCTTGGAGCCCTCCTCCAACTTGATGACATGCTCAAATCCTCTATCTGGAGGTCTTTCTAGAGGAATCTCACCAAATATCAAACTATGTTTATCCAAAATTGGCTAAATGTCTACATGATACAAAATACTATCATCAATAGGGGTCTTAGATGAAATCAAACACTATGTAGCCCATGCCACATCACCATGCCTAAAAATACTTTCCATCCTTTTTGCTGACACAATCCTAGGACCACCATTAAACATACCCCTCAAAACAACCTTCTTACCATCAACTCTGAATTTCAACTCCATAGTTTGAAAGTTTTGAGAACACTTCCCTAAGGAGTGAAGCCACTAGATGCCCAATATAGCATTAGTATCTCCTAAATCAACAATGTAGAAATCATCAATGACAGTGTAATTCCCTAATGTAATATTCAGTTGTGGTACCCATTGGGTGCAAGCCATGTTAAAACCATCTGCCACCATGACATTAAACCCCTCAAAATCTTGTTTCAGTATACCCTTCTTTGCCACCAATGTTGAATCTATGAAGTTGTAGGTTGCCCTGCTATCTACTAAAACTATCATCCATTGTCCTTGCAAGACTCCATGAACTCAAAAAGAGTTAAATGAAAACCTAGGGGTGCTTGACAGAGTAGCTATAGTCCTACCTTTAACTCTTGTAGGTGGATGCTCAGTCTCTTCCCTGTACTCACTATCTGAATCACTCTATTTGTTGCCTTGAACTCTTCCCCCTTTCCCTTCCTCCTCATCATCTAAAACTACCTTAGTGTAGTGTACCTTACCTTTTACCAAACACCTATGGCCAGATTCCCAAGGTTCTTTGCAGCTGAAACACAAATTTTTTTGTGCGTAATTCATTTTGAACCTCATCAATTATATAGTTCTTTTTAGGCCAATATTTTTGGGAAGGTTTCTTATTACCTACTTGTGTTGGAAGGGTTTAGGTTTAGTTTTTTTTTAGGGGCTGAACTTTCCATGTTTCTAGCCCTCTTGATGGCATCCTATAAAGTGTTAGGATCAAATGCTTTAATCCAACCATGAAGTGGCTCTGCTAGTCCCTCTACAAGCAAAATTATAAACCTGTGTTCTGACACATCTATGACCATTATGAACAAATTCTAAAACTTTAAAATATATGCATCAACCAAGACAACCTATTTCAGCTGTGCCAACTCCCTAAAATGCAATTTTGTATCCTTCTTGTCAAACTTGTCTATCAACCTTTGTGTGAAATCTGCATAGGAAGTTATGCCGTTATGTCCCAAAGTTAGTAGCCCATGGTACCACCACTCATGAGCCTCTCCATCTAGATCAAGGGTTGCATATTTCATTGATTCCCTTTCAATCATGAGGTTTTACTAAAAATACATGTCTAACTTCTAAACTCATGATCATGTTGAACACTTACTTGAACCATCATAGCTAGGAATGGCTAACTTCCCACTTTACATTGTAAATATCTATTATTTCCTTGGCATCTTTCTCCTCTAGGTCTGTTTTTGTATTTAATGCCACAAAACTTTGCCAAGGACATAGATGCATGAAATTCATCACCCAAGGATTTGTATTGTCACAAATAATCACCCCAACCTTCACCACCTCCTTGCTGTTTTGCTTGTTCTCTAGGCTGATCATCCAAAAACTTGGGCATTAGAGGCCTAGGAGTGACCCTACTTGCTTCCCTGGAAGTGTTTAAAGTTACATTATTGTTACTACCTTCACCTTGGTCGCCATTGTGCCCATTGTTACCATTGTTGTTCCCATTGTTCTCATGTTCACCCTAGTTATTTTTGTTATTTGCATTCACGGTCTGCATCATTTGGGTTAGAGTTTGAACAAATTGTTATTGTCCCCTAGCTAAATCACTCAGCATAGCCAAAATACTAGGATCTTGTCATTCCTTCCTATCATGTCTATCCCCCATGTTTTCCTCTTTCGAATCAAAATGAATAACACCTCTTTCTCTTGTCCTCCTATAAGTAATGTATTCTCTATCTTCCAGATTCATTAATGTACATGCATACTGTTGAAAACCTCAAAACTGATCAGAAATTTCTATTAAAGAAAACTTGCACCAAAACCCACCGACTGGCAAGATCTTCAACTCTAATACCGTTGAAATATCCCAAATTAATTTTCTACATAAAATTTCCCTTTTTCACAACTCAATGTGCACATGCATTTTGTCAAACAATTGTCTATTTGCTGCTCTGAGTGTGTATTCAATTTTTTTTCAATAGAGTGATATTTGTCTTGTGCAATACATTCATAATATGGATTTCTCACAATTTTTAAATACAAAGCATCATATATTGTAGGTCATACCACAGATGAATATATTTTCATGCAATGTATATCCAGCAGATTGGAATGTATTTTCTTTCACAATTCCACTTGACAATGAAATATTTCACACAATACAATTACAAACTAATGTTTCTAGAATTCCAATGGTTTACAGTTTGCAGATAAATATATCTCAGATTTTAATATTGCTGATAAGATTACAGAATTAATCTTGACACAATACCAAGCTCAGCTACATTCAACAATTATTATTAAATATTTCCTGACCTAGAAACTGCACTCAGATAATTCGTATAGCCCCAGCTTCTAAAGTTTTGCAGTAAAATAGTTGTACGGTAGACAAGTTTTTGACTCACTAGGCAAGGAAAAATACGATGGTATGTAGAAAAGGTACGAACGTTAGAAACTTTAATCGCTACCCTCTTCCATAGTCGTGCCTTCCGAAACACTATGACCACAAGATTTTGACTGTTTAAAGTGTGACGTGAAAACTCCAAGCAGACAAGAATTAAGTTGTCGCCCCCATAGAGAAAATATAGTATGGTCCAAGGTACTAGGATGGTGCAATTGGACAATGACCGTACGACTGGTAAAGTCCAATAATAAATAATATATCTATTGAAATCTTCACTGGTAAATATTTTTGATATTTCTCAAATTTCCCAACCTTCAATCACAGAAATTTGGCTTGGAACAAGACTTTATAAATTTTGAACTTTGATCGTTGTATCCTCACACAAGAAATTTGAATGACCTCTTCAGCAACCATCTAGGTTAGAATCTTGCACTATTGAAACCAACATCCCTTAGGGTTTCGTCCAAGGGTTTTGTGTTATCCAAACTCTCCAATTTCATCAAAAGATTTATCAAGCATGTAAAAATGAGCTTCCAAAAGCACTTTTGTATCCACCTTCGAAAACACTAGAATGATTTTTTCAAATTCCCACACTTTTAACATTTTATTTAAACTTGAGAAATTAAGTGACTTATTAATTTTCATTAAATATCCCACTAAAGTCACTTTATGAAACTTATTAAATTAATTAAATAATATTACCCATAAAATATGCTTGGTCGGATAATATTAAATAATTAAATTATAATATCCCCTGTTCCTTGACTTTAGCCTATGAGAATAAGATAGGCTAATTGGTCAGTCCAAATTACTCCTCAAAAGGGGACACTACACATGTTCTCAATCTCATCAGGTATCTTAGAACATTGTTCCACTAACAACTTTGTTGAGTTCCCATTACGCATCTTGAAACACTATAAAATAGAATTGACATATTTTTTATTGTTTAACCAAAGTTTCATGAAAACCCTATATCTCTTAATCTCCATTCCAAGATTGAACTTGGTAGCCCCCTAGATTCATATCAAACTAAGATGAAAGTTGAGATTTAAGCATCTTCATCATATCCATACTATTACTGATTAACATGTCATCAACATATTAAACAATAACAATAAACTAATTTTCAACTTTCTTAAGATAAAGACAATAATCAGATTTTCCTCTAACAAATCCCACTTGTAACATAGGTATCAAACTTATAATAGCACATCCTAGGTGACTACTTCAAACAATAGAGAGAAACTTTTACAATCTACAAACTAGTTTTTCTATGCCTTTCTCAGTATAGTG